>JAJJWO010000260.1:0-54151 GCA_021655895.1 Fusarium sp. NRRL 66739
TGCCAATGTCAATGCCCTGGATTTCTCCTGGGCATTTGGCATTAATTGATTTTACTGGCCCAGACGGATATGTTAGGTTAAGAGACAATCTACAAGGGCTTTAACCTCTTGATTACTTTAGCATGAGTTTTGGGTTTTTTTCTTTCTTTTAAGAATTTTATCTTGTACTTTAGACTTATACTTCCTGAGATACCCCTAAATTTATAAGGGCTTTACTTTTATTTAGTGTGGAGTTTAGGTGATTTCATCTGGCAGTTTAAGCTGGACTTTGAAAAGACTTTCTTTATCCTCTATTGATTCACTGTGTTATCTGGCATTGGTAGCAATGGTGCTCGCTTTTGTGACTCGCGTATGCGTAGCACCAAGTAGTTCCTGGCACCTGAATTGACCCTTTTCCAGGCAGTACTTCTTAGAGCTCCGGGTTTCTCATGGCGCCACAAGTTCTTGTATGCTGCTGTCGTCGCTTCTCACCACCAAGCAATAACAGCTTTAACGGTCTGGTGGTCTAGTGGTATGATTCTCGCTTAGGGACAACCCTACAGCATAGCTTGCGAGAGGTCCCGGGTTCAATCCCCGGCCAGACCCTTCCTTCTTCTTTATGTGCATGTCTGATGCCCGTGGTGTTTCTTTTTGGTCTGTGGCTGAATCTTGCCGTTATTACACGTGCTCGGCTGAGCCTGGACTATATATCTTGACGGTAATTCGTCGTCGACGGTCATGCCAAGGGATCTGTCTGCTATGATAAAACCGAGTCTGGTTCTCATCTAGTTTATAGCAAGAAGCTCTTAGAGGCCAAGACTCTTGGGACTAAATGAATATACCACATTCCGTCTTCTTGGTGGGGTAAACTCGATCTTCTGATTCAGTGATGGTTGTGTTCTGAGCTTCGTAGCCTCGCATTGTCGACGAGATCACGCTTGGATCAAGAGAACAAGGCATCAATCAATCAATCAGCCAGCGGGTTTAGCTCAGTTGGGAGAGCGTCAGACTGAAGTCAAAACTTCAATCAATATCATCCGATATCTGAAGGTCGTGTGTTCGATCCACACAAACCGCAACTTATATTTTTGATGAAGTTTGAGCGACCTCATCCCCACTCGAATAGGGCGTGCTTCTTTTTGTTAATAGCCCTCGGTCATGTTGAAACGAACAACTGAGAATTCGATTCTATCACCTTTGGGCCTCTTGATGACTTTCATGCAGCGTTGCCATATATGCATGTAATGCCAAACCTTTTCTATTCACCCAACAGGTCCCCATGCAGCCACGAACTTATACTCGATTAGACCATCCGAGTTCTCTATGACATACAACATGTTTCTCTTTCACTCTTTATATAATTCATACTACTCTTTAGATACGTCCTGGACTATTTCGTTCTGGCTAACAGGACCACTAGTTGACAAGTCCGTAGTCAACATGGTAATCAATGATGCTGGGAGATGCTGGTTCATGTTAAAGGTTAAGTGAATTCTATGGCTTAAGGGACCAAATTATTTATTGCTTCATAGTTCTAAAAAGTAAGAAATTTGGGCGCAGCATGTTGATTATAAAATTTCGTTCCTTCTTCCGTTAAGCTTCACCATCAAACCACCCTTTTCACATTCCTACAAAACACATGGCTCATCCATCTAATTCATTGCACATCTTGTTTTCGGACCTAACCATGAACGTCTCAAGTACTTCCACGCTCACAGGGGGCTCACGCTCCTTTACTTGCTTCTCCAGACTCCCTGTTGAACTCCGTCTCCTCATCTGGGAATGTCTGATGCCGGCAAAGCGAGACCTCTGGATTGGCCGTCGTATCGACGGGGGTGGACAAGACGGGACAAGATACTGGACCTCCCACGGAACTATCGTCTCCATGAGGCCCCCTCCACTTTCCCTCCGTCGCACCTGTTACGAAAGCCGACAAGTCGTCTTCTCTGGAGGATTATTCGTGCGAGCGAGCCCCGACCACACAGCACATGGCTGGGCATATGTTGACCGGCACGTTGAGACTATCTTCACGTCTCTTCGATCCCCTGCCCTCAACACGTTGCGTACGTTGGAGTGTGAAGCTAATGCTATTGCCACGCTGTGGCCAACTCGGCATGATCTAGAGAGGCTCCACGAAACTCTTGACGCCAGGATGACAGAGACAGGCTGTTCTCCCGTCAAGACCATCTACATCGGCCTTTCGGCAATTACATACAATGATGAGTCTGCGAAGCATGCATTATACGGGGAGAGTGCTTCGAAAGTTCTTGATCTGGACGACCGACGAGTGCCTGAGCTTCTGGATGCTAGTATCGCGTCTGCGAACCCAAGATTATCAACTCATCTTCCTGTGGTGTACCACCGCAGTGCTTCATGCTTCCTTGAGCACGTGAAGCTATATTGGCAACACGATCCACGTGCACAGGAGCTACGCTCAACATGGGCGGCCCTTGCAATCGACAAGTCACCCATGTTGAAGCCCGTACTCATCTTTTGCCAGACGAGAGCAACAATGTCGTTTTTGACTTGCCAAAATTCGCAGGAGCATGAATGGGAGGCTGGTCTGTTGCATGAAAGAGGGCATATATTTGAAGTCTTTGGCCCTAATCACGGCACTCCCCCCTGGATCATGAAGCAAACGCCGGTAGACTGTAGCGGAATCTGCCGAGCCCGAAGGTCGATAAGAACTGAAAACGACAGTTCATAGGGCAATGACGGCTGGAGGCGAAGGGTGATGGAACGACACGCTAGTGCGGCAGCTTAGAAGAGGATCTCCAAGAGCCTGCCCATTACGACGTTGTATTTGATACTATCTGGGGGCCTGGGACAATGTATCGCCAACGTATCTCGACAATATCTTTGAATAAATCTTTGTTAATCAAGCTTTCCAAGACAAGATGCCAAGAGCTGGAAGGGCTGTGATCCCACTTTCGGGCCGCGAGGCCAATTGCACGTCTACAACAAAAGATTAAGGACCCGCCATCGTCCGTGTTGTCTCAATATTAGCCTAGTGCTTACAAGTATGGAGGCTAGTCACAAAGGCATTGTTCCGCGTCGAGGTCTCACACAAACTAAATCATCCGAGACTGGAAACATGAACCAAAGCATCTCACAGCCACAGAGGCACGGCCCGTAGAAGAATCCGGCACTGTCCAAGCCCAGATATTTGCAATGCTCCCTGGCATGTTGGCGAAAGTATCAGACCAGGGACCCCTGAGGAGAGGAATGTCAACTAGCCTGAGCCAGATGCATCCACTAATCCAGACCCGGCATCAGCACAGCACAGCCTGGTCTAGATGCAGGCCTCTGTAATTTCAGGTCCAAATCCTTCGATCCTTCGGAATGGATAAGCTCTTATATAACCCGCATGCCCTGCCCTGTCGCAGCCATGGGTAGCTCGAGCGAAAGAAGAAAACTACTGACAGAGCTATCACCATGCATCTGATTTCATATCTCTCCGTCGCTTTCGCCGTCCTAGGCCTCTCGGCCGCTTCGCCCAAGGCCTGTGCCACGAAGCGCTCCCCTGAGCCCAAGTTCCAGGACGGTCACTACATCGTCGATCGCGATGTCAAGTTTGCCAACAAGAAGATCTGGACGTTTACCGGCAAGACCCTGCCCGAGGGTCTATACGCAAGCGACTATCCTGTTGGCGAAACCCATGTTTACAAGTCGTCGGCCGTCACTATTCGAAATGGCTACCTCGAGCTCACCGTCAAGGGCGGTCAGAAGGCCATGCCTTACAAGTGCGCCGAGATTGCCACTGAGATTGAGAATATCAAGTACGCTTCTGTCCGTACGACTGCTATTCTGAGCGAACTTGCTGGTGTTTGCAACGGTTAGTCTATCTTGTAGGGTTGGTATACAAGATTACTGACATTGTTAAAGGAATGTTCTTCTACCAATCTGATAGCCAAGAGACCGATATCGAGTGGCTCTCAGACCCCAACTCGGACTCCAACCCCGGTGGCGTCCGCAAGCTCTGGCTCACTAACCAAGACAACAACGGCGACGGAAAGCCCACCCACAAGGCTGTGAGCCCTCCTTCAAACCCCACCACTACAGAGCACGAGTACCGTATCGACTGGACCGCTGGAGCTACCAAGTTTTACGTTGACGGCGTCAAGATCTGGACGGCCACCAAGGACGTGCCTAATGTGCCAGGTCCTTGGATCTGGAATAACTGGTCCAACGGCGACAAGGGCTGGAGTGCTGGTCCTCCCCAGAAGGATGCTGTTTTCAAGATCAAGAAGATTGAGATGTACTACAACACCGCTTGAGGGATGGATACGAAGGGATATAGAGAAATATTTGGTGGGGTAACGATAGATAGATATAGATGTAAGTGATATGGGCGGGTTTGACTCTTGGATAGAGAATAATCTTAAATCATTTAAAGACTAAATACGATTCGTCTCGCAAATCAAAGTCGCTTGCTCGATCAAAACTATCACACTCTATCCAAAACTTCGAGTTAAATACTTTCGCACTACGCACGTCCTGATTTGTTGTTCGTTGATGTCCTATTTCCGGCATAGTTCAAAGGGATAATACCAAAGCGATGGGGTCTTCGGGTAGCACAACATCGGGTTTCCAAGACAGGAAACGAGATCGCCATCTCAGACACCGAGTTCATTGGCTAATAATGTCCATTACCAGATAACACTCGCTGGAAAGAGTGTCACTGCTACTCGCTTGGCATAGTTCCTCCCAGGTGTTTGGGCTTCTGCCCATACACACTGAAACTATTTCATCTGTCAGATATCTCATGACCCAGTTGAGTTCAGTAACACTTACACAGCACCGGTAGTCTGCGTCTTAGGGTTCATGATAACCTTGCGCATCTCGGCAGCAAATAGCTGCATCTCCTCTGGACTCCAGCGAAGGATCTCGCACAGGGGTAATTTCACAAATCCATCCAGAGCCTGGCTGAATCCCAGCCCGACAAAAGATCCAAGCTCTTTTTTCTTCTTGTCCTTGGGCCAGCGGCCAACCGGGATCTTGTGCGTCTGGGAGGTGATGCTCTCGAAGCCTGCAGTCTTGGCAAGCTTTTCGAGTTTACCATTGCTAAAGTCAAAAGTTCGGCCGATCTCCTCGCCGACTCGCTCGAAAATCCTGGCCCATCTCGTGTAGATGCTGGAGATGCCTTTGTTAGTGCCCCGTCTCAAGAAGAATAAGAACCTGACAGTACGTGTACGTACTGCTCGTCATTGACTTCCACGTCAGGGTTCTGGGAGTACATCTGCAGATCAGGCTCAATATGTTGAAACCAGCCTCCGGGCTTTAGGAACTTGTACAGTTGACTGTACAACTTGTCCCAGTCGTCGACGGTGCCTTGCATGAAGCGAATGTGGATAAAGTCAAAGGACTCTGGTTCAAACGTCCAGTCTAGCTGAGCGTCGTCGATCTGAAACTCGACATTTGGGGGCACAAAGGAAGGCTGAGTAACTGTGATGTCAGTTGCGATTACCTTGGCTGATGGGAATTCGTCAGCCATGTTGCTGTAGTCGTTAGCAGCCCATCTCAGAAATTCGTGGTCTGACTTACATGGCCCATATCCCTGTGCCCGTTCCAATATCAAGGATGCTCTATTGTATGTAAGCATAGATGATCTCATATACCAGAGGTTAGTGCTACCTGTGGCGCCTCTCCGATGGGAGCGATATAAAGCTTATCATTCAACATCAACGTTAACCAATGATGTCTGCAGGGGTCAGTGGTATTCAAAATTCACTTGATTTCGACCAACGTACATGAGATCAAGGGCCTCAAGCTGCTCCTCATCATTCGGAGCCCTGGCCGATTAGCGATATGTGTTTGCTTTGCGACAGTTTGTCTTACCAATGTCTGCCATATTTGGGATTGGCATAAGATCTTCCTTGAAAGTACCGATGTTCAAAGATGCTCGATGTTATCGATGCAGTCGATTCGATATCACTACATGAGAGTCAGCGGACGGGGTGAAGTTGTGCCGATTCAGATACGTACCTTTCAGCGCTGAGGTCACTATCATCACCCAGAGTAGGGTCCTGCCATTGTTGGATTAGTAACAGAATAGCATAACATTTATCGATGTTATGCTGTAGACTTGAGGGGTACTTACCGCTTCCAATTCGGCCATCTTGACGTCCAGATGTGAGTGTCGAGATGGAACTACTGAGCTGACCGTTGTATTATACGCGGGGCTCATGGATGTCTTATATGCGATAGGTCAATCATATCTCGCTGCAGATACGGGGGTAAACAGCATGGGCATGGTTGTTATCCACTGAGAAGGGAGTGGCACGCGGGGCTCGTTGTATTGCAGACAAGGGTTAGTAAAGGTTACAGTTCTTCCTTGGCTTTGATGCCATCATTTGCCGGGCCTAGATCGAGGAGATCAACGATGCAGATCAGTCCAGTACAAGTTGGGTTTGCCTCGTCTGTAAGTAGCGCCTCGAACTTGTCGAGCAGAATTCAACGACTATTCAAGCAGTCTACCGACCCCCTCTCCCCTCTCCCCCCTACGCTAATGCCGGGTATACCCCTGCTTTCGGTATCTCGAGATGGCACATCATTGGCCCTCTAGCTGTCGTTGACTCTGGCATCGGAAACATGTAACGTGTTCGCTTGGTAGCCACTCAAGGTACCGGGCACATGGTACTCACACGAGCATTCTTTCAGGACTGTTGGACAAGATCGATATTGACATCATTATCCTGATATTTAGCCATTCCTTCACCTATAACCGCAGGAAATCATTCCAGTAATTCCAGTCAAACTCATCACCCACTCCAAGATCCAGCCCCCCAAGCCCATCCGCGCCACTGGTCGACATCTGGATACCCTCGTCGTGTGTTGCGCGGTGCTTACTCCAGAGCAAAGCAATGGACGATGGGGTAGTGTCAACCTCGGTCAATGCCTTGCGACGTGCCTCCCAGGCCTCCAGAGTGAGGTTACCGAGAGCCGTAAACAACGGGCTATCGGTGTTCTCTATGAGCTCTAGATGCTCGCTATACAAATCATCCACCAATCTCCAAGCCAAGGCCACACGATGGCCAGTGCATCGCCAACGCAACTCGCTGATAACGTATATGTATGCGTCGATCTGGCAGTTTGTCGTTATGTGGCTATATAGGTGTGTTGAGAACTTGCTTTTGTAGGCCAAATCAATGAGTTCCAGCCAAGACAAGGCTGCATGGAAGAGCGCATCGCTTTCTTCTCGTGTCATGTATACATTACCACTATCGGCAGTTGCTCGATTTCGTGGATGGTGAAGTTTGAAGCGTAGACGAGCGATAGACAAGCTGGCCATGACGTGAGTCAAATCATGGAGAGGGATGTGTCTATCCAGTTTAGATAAGAAATTTTCTCGATAAAGTGACTCAATCTCACGGATAGCATCGTCTTCGGCCGCTGTTGAAGTTTTGCCCTTGACCAGACCGGGGCTAATGTTATCAAACAACTTGGCTGCTTTAGTAGATGACCGGAGCCACCTCGTAACTTCAAACTTGCACAAGACAGCTAGCATTTCGGTAGGTCCAGTGTGTTCAGCTGGAGGTTCTAGCATTTCGGGATGCAAGTCGACATCATTCAAGTTGAGGGGAGGTCGGGTATCGATAGACTCCAATGCCGATGGCTTGAAACCTGGAGTACAGGTGGAACGAACTCGAGCATCGAGGCCTCTAAGCTGCCACCAAAGCCTGATACGCATTTCCTTTTCAAAGAAAGATATCTTTGTATCTGAATCTGCTTTGTGCAGTCCCATCATCTGCCCAAGTCTCACGGCAGCCGCTGTCAGCGTGCATGCTAACTCAGATTCCGGGTTTGCGAAGACGAAGAGAACTAGAGCTTGAAGAACCTCAAAATTCTGGGTTGCCAAGAAGTCAGCCTCAACAAGAGCCCGAAGTGACGCGGCTCGATAGGTAGTGAGCAGCGTTTCTCTATCTTGGCCCAACGATGCCCTGCAAGCATCAGCAGACATGGATGTAATTGAAAGCGTATATATAGCAAACATAGTGGCGGCCAGAGGCTTGGGTATACTGGCAGCATCCCAGCTCGCATCCAGTATTCGTTTTTGCAGGGTTGGGACATGAACGATTTTGATGAGGGGATTGACAGTTTCGACAAATATCTGCCAGAGTAAATAGATGTGTTTCGGCTCTGGGTGCAAGTCGCAAACTCTGGATTGAGCATCGGAAAGAATCGAGTCAAGTGTTGGCGTTGGATATAAGAAGGGGTCTTCTTTGTGACGCAGGCTGTGCAAGGGAGGATACTTGAGCTATAAAGATTGTCAGTTTGACGGTCAGGTAAGTTTCTTGAAGTCCTACTTCTGGGCTCAAGTTTGACCATAGGCATCTTCGGTTATATAGTTAGCTCAATGAAAATAATTGCCACTGGGTTGTTCTTTTACTTGCATTTCCATAGCAGCAGGTGAGTTGTTGGTGGTAGATGCATCTTGTCGAGACTTGGCTTCCAGCTTCGAAGGCACCCAGATATTTGCATGTTGTGTATAGTCGATATTATGCATCTGCATCAACTCTTCATATTGAGCCAATCGGGCGAGAAGGTCCTGGTCGGCAGCCCTCTTGCGAGGCCTCGGAGGAGGCGGAGTCTCGTATGTGCACTGCGCTTGTGCCTTGCGACAGTTTGAACAGGGATGTTGCTTGTCGCACTTGACTTTGCGGCGGGCGCAAAGAGTGCAGGCATACTTGCTTGGCTGGCTGTTTTCCTCGTTTTGAGAGTCCATAGTTGTATAGGCCAGTTGAGAGACGAGAACGTTGAGTTCGGCCACAGCGAATAAGAAAGTATAGGTGATGAGAAGCTTCGGAGCTCTCGGGTCTAGAATAGGTCTAGTGCCGGCCTCTGCACAGTCCGAGAGGAGATGGAGTTGCAGAATCTAACGCAAGCCAAGAAATATAAACCTGAATATCATCATGCATTGATAGGACAGTAAACTCTAACGTTTGTTCTCTCTCTCAAGCTTTGGTCCTCTATAGCTCTCACAAGTCAAACCCTAGAGATCAAGTCATGGATCGACCCCAGCACATGGGCCTGATCTGCTTGATGTTGATCCGTGCCTCGGCAAGTTTTCGTTGACGTTGACACTTGCGGGGGCACTTGTGTAGTTTTTCAATCTCAACAACTCTTCTATTTTACTCCAAACAATTTCCCAGTTACTAAATCGTGCAAATAACCCCCCATGGCTGGTGGCAGAATCACTCTAGAAGAAGCCCGTCGGCGCTTCAAAGAGCCCATATCCAAACCGACTGCTATAAGATACGCAATCGTCTCGTACATACTGCACTGGCTGAATATTGCTTTCGACTACGCACGATCATTAAAAGATGCTGTTGTAACGCCTACCAATGCGCCCAGCCTGGTCAAAACCTACCCGTGCCGGCCAAAGCTAGCCATCAGGTTTGCCATATAAACAGCCGGATAAGTTGTTCTTGTCCTGACCAACTCTACCTTTCAGAATCTTCATCCCAAAAGGCTTCAACGCTAGCTCTCAGCAGAAGCTGCCCACACTCTTCAGCGTCCATGGAGGCGGTTTCGTTGTGGGCAACCCTCGGGATGATGACCTGTGGAACTACAGCTTTGCAAATATGCACTCGGTCCTCGTTATCGCCCTCAACTACTCCAAAGCTCCACGCGCCCGCTTCCCAGAGCCAACCTATGATCTCGAACAACTCATCATGGCTGCCCTGTCCGATTCGTCTCTTCCACTTGATCAGGATCGTGTTGCGCTTGCGGGAGCCTCCGCTGGTGGAAATCTTGCGCTCTCCGTTTCGACTCTTCCCAGCATGTGCGGTAGCGGCGATGGTGTGCGACGTATCAAGACTATCATTCCTATGTATCCTGCCGTTGATATTTCTGTACAACGAGACTACAAAGTGCAGACCCGGCAGTACAAGGCCGCTCTTGGAGGGTTCCGTGCCAAACCAACCGATTACCTTCTTCGTCTTTCTCCCGTCTTCGATTGGGCTTATACTCTACCAAGCCAAGATCTTCAAGACCCTTTGCTGAGCCCTATCTACGCCCCAAGAGATGTCTTACCACCGAATATGTTCATGATTGGCATTGAACTTGATATGCTGGCCAATGAGTCTTGGAGAATGATAAGCGGCTTAGCAGGACGTGAAGTTAAGGATGAGCCAGTAGGACGAACTCGCAACGGTCCCGTTGGAAAGCTCATACTCGACGATGAAAGGTTTTACTTCGAGGCGAAAGAAGAAAATAGGAATTACAGGTGGTTGCTGATCCCGGATCAGATTCACGGATATGATCACTACGAGCAGCTACAAGCGCTGCACAGAGATGCTAAGCTATCTAAGGATGCTGAACTGAAGACAAAGGAAACCCAAAAGCTGATTGGACAGTGGCTTTTTGAAGGACCCTTTGCCAAAAATTCTCAAGCACTATAGTCTTTCAGATACACTGGGGACTGGCCACCATCCGACCTAGCCTGGCCTGGGAGAGGCAGCGTAGTTGCTGCACAGCTCTTCTTGATCGCATTTGAGTTCATCTTGGCCTTACGCCCAAGCTCATGTCACGTAACCATGCTGCATAGCTTCAGCTTTAGACTAGATTCTCTACAACCCTCTGTAGTCAGAAGTCTTGGTAAAGACAGCTACCTACGTAGCTAGACAAAAGGGGCATAAAACCGCATGCGGTTTTCAGGATCCCACTTAGCCTTCAAGGCCCTGAGCTTCTCCAGTCTCCACGGCTCATATCCATACATACTCTCAGGCGACTCAACACCATGTGCATAATTCACATATGCATGAAGGTGCTCAGGATCCCCGCTAGCCTCCAGCAAGTGGTTCCTCAACTTCTCACCGTGTTCCTGCGCAGCAGAATCCAATGTGGCATTGGGTTTGTACAGGATATACGGCGTGATAAGAATCTCGTCGTCTCGGTGCGCGTACGCAGACTTGTCTGCATTAGTTGCCTTGACTCCGTGGGTAGAGTAGCCTTCAAGCAAAAAGAACGACCCAGCAAACTCTGGGATTCGCTGAGACACTTCGGTAATCTCGTCGAAAACCTTTCGTACGGCAGTAACGTCGTATGACTTTAAGCCTACGGGATATCTGAGGCCGGTGTAGCCCTTTGCACAGCCGACTGTGTCGTCACCCATGAAAGTTATAGCAGCGAGATCTGGCATTGGGACCGCACCGGCGTCGACATTGAGAGGGCCAATGTCGTGCAATGGTTTGGCGTAGTCTCTCGCTTCTTGGACAGGACCATCGGAAATGATTGCGTACCAGATAATAGGCTGCAAGGGTTAGTTACTTGAGACATCTGAAGAGAAGGGTTCATACTCGGTTGGGGTCGATTTCAGGAATGTTGACAATGTACATCCAGTGTGTCACTTCTGGTGGTTGCGTTTTCATCATGTTGTTGGTCAGCTCAAGAACTTGCTCGAGTTTATCCCCAAGGAAGATGAATATCTCGTAAGACCATTTCGGATTCTTGACATCGTAAACACGATACTTCCACTCAGTAACGATGCCGAAATTGTGTCCAGCTCCGCGAAGGGCCCAAAAGAGATCCGGGTTGCTTTCCTCGGACGCCACCACTGCTTCACCATTGGGGAGGACTACGCGGGCAGAGATGACTTGATCCGAAGCCAGCCCATATTGGCCTTGAAGCCAGCCATGACCTCCTCCGAGAATAGGTGCTGAGATACCGACGCACTCGCAGATTCCTGTGACTGTTTGCCATGGTATTAATATCGGTCTCTGGCTACTAGGAAGGGACTTGCCTGTTTGTTTTCCTGCTGCCCATAGATCGTTGACAACCTTTTTTATGCTTGCACCTCCTCCTATGGTCGCCGACTTGCCGTCTTCAGCAATCTCAATGGAATCTCGACCTCGAAGATCGACGATAATGACATCTTTGGCCTGGTTCAGTGCTTTATTCGCTCCATGACCTCCCGACCTTGCAAGAAACGGTATTCCGTATTCATTCGCATAACGAATCTGTATCTTGTCAGCATTGATTGCCCTCTGCCCAGGTACGCCCTAGCTTACGGTTTCCTGAACGTCTTGCTCACTGAAGACGGTCACCACAGCGCCAACCTGCGGCGCATGCCATTCGCGCCATCTACTAACGAGACCGCCAAATGCAGCATCGTTGGGGAGCACAATCGAGGCTTTTGGGGAGAGTTTCGAGGACAGTTCGGGCCATGTATTGTGAGTGATTAACGATGCGAGACCGAGGCGGCTCAAGAGCTTTTGGGGTGATGTTGTCTTGTTTAGAGCCCACGCTGCGCCAGCCGCAATGAATTCCATGGTTAATGTGTCGTTCAATGTATATTAACAGACGATAAAATGTACTTTGCAAGGTTAAGGAAATATGTTGTACGTTAGGTCTGATCCTCTGTTCCTTTCAACGTGCCGTGCAGAGCTGATGTGAGATTATAGCCGAAAGTTCCGTCTGACAACAAGCCTCGGGGACTCGGACGGTGAGCCGCTGCTTCCCTGGTTCAGAAGATGAATATCTCACTTCTCTGTCCCTCTTTGATCGGGCAGACACTGGCAAAATTGCAAGGGGATCGCATCTTAGTTGAAATCTGCATACAACATTGGCTCAACTTTAATGACATGTCAAGATATCTTCTACTATTACTCAATGCCCAATACCTCAAGAATCTCATCAGTATCTGTATGGTCTCGGCTTGACCTCATACGATGACACCACGTCACAGTCTTGTTCTCTCCCTCTCCTTCAAACAAGAACTCACCACCCTGCAGAAACGTCGTTCCCCATCTCCATACCGGATATCCTTGCAGAAACTTCCAAAACGCATTCTTCATCGAGTAGTAAGCGTTCCAAAACGACGAAAAGGGTATATATTTGCTCGGGGGGCCTTCGGTCATTGTCGTGATCATACCCAATGCCTCGTAAAGCCTTTCCGTGGGGTCGGTGTAAATGGGGTACTCGCAGCCTGTGTCCATACCATACATGTCAACAAGTTGAGGATCACCGTGTCCCACAATAACGATAGAGGTGTTGATGGCCTTCAATTTCTCCAAAGTGGCCGTCTTGGTGAGAAACTTGACGTAGCTCACGCAGGACTGGTAAGATTAGCCAAGGCCTGAGACTTGAGGAATAGGCCCAGTTACGCAGCAGAAAAAGTGACGGACAAAAACGACAAGGACTCGACGGGGCGCATCTGGTCCACCGTATATGCTCTCGAAAGTGTGCTTTTGGTTTTTGCCGTCTAAAACCTCGAGTGATGCGGCAGTTTCGAGCACGTCAGCAGTGGGCAGGTCGTCGTTGACATTGTCATTGGCAATTTCCTTTCCCTGTGGAATCTCACAAGTTTCCACCATGATGGGTAATCTATCCTAGGTATGCCGATGTACGTACTCGAGAAGGTTGTTTGGATTGATGGTGTCAGATGCTAAAATTTGGGGGGCGGGATACACTTAAGCGGCGATCTTGTATCATTATATAATCAGGCAGAAGACGCAGTTGGTTAGTGCTGACTCTTTTCACGTCAAAAGCTGAGCCCCTAACTCGGCATATTGAAAGTGAACAGTATATTGGATTTGTTGCATCTAGATTGAAACAACCTGCAATATACAAGACATAATCTCATTCCATCGCAAACTTGACGTTCTGCTTCCAGTCGTCTCTTGGCATCTTCAGAGCATTAATCTGCTGAGACTTATTCTCGAATCCAATACCGACAGTGCAGAGAATATCCATGTTCTCTTTAATACCCAGTTCCCGTCTGATGATATCCGGATATCCAGTGGGAGCAATCGAAACCTGAGTTCCAAGACCTTTCTCGGTCAGCAGCAAAAGTAGCGTTTGCAGGTAGATGCCAACGGACAATACATCGCCTTTATTCAGCTCCTTGTCGATCGAGAGCACAGCAACTACCGGGGCATTGTAGAAGTTGAAGTTGTCGATGACTGTTTTCATCATCGACTCGGTATCCCCACGAGCGATGTTGTATCCGTTCGGTCCATAGACGTGGTGACCCAATTCCGATCGATAACGATGGTACGACTCGGGAATGGCATCGATCTTCATCTCGTCTTTGTTCTCAAACGCGGCGACCAAGGCAGAAGATAGACGCTTCAGCGGCGCGCCGGACGTCAAGACAATGCGCCAGGGCTGGATATTGGTTGACGATGGTGCATGTTGTGCTATTCTGAAGCAATCTTCAATCACAGAAATGGGAACTTTTTGGCCAGTGCAAAAGGCGCGGGTGCTATGGCGGTCAAGGATGGTCTTGGCCACGGCGTTGCGAGTTGAGTGCGTCTCATGGCGCTCGAAGGTCTGTTCTTGAGGCATGATGGCTTGTGAGTGATGTTTTCTGGGTCGTTATGTTAGGACGTCTTTCCATCTTCGTTTTGTATGCATAGAGACCTGGTTGAAATTACTAATGATGGTGTTGGCTGACAAATTCGTCTGACATGCAGACGGCATTTACCAAACTGGGTGCAGCAAAAGCTGTGGCTTGACTAGCTGCCTTACAAATTGGAAACGATGAAGATTCTTGCACGATGAGTGGTATGAATTAAAACATGAGTCTCTTTCTATGTGCTGCGTATCGCTCGGAATGCTATAGACAACTAATCTTCAACCTCTATCCAATGAAAGAACTGCATAGTACTGAGGCAAATCTCAAAGACGAAGTCATGCTGTTTAAGTTGAGTACTCATTAATAACTCTCGCACGATCTGATCTGCCACTAATCTGAGCAGATGAAACGAGAAGAGGCATCAATAACATGGTCAAGACATGGTGGGAGAGGAAACAAGTCTGCCACTGAACTTCGAACCCATCTTTTGTGCATTCCCAGGGACTGACCATGATCTGTTTGGATGTGTCAGTCAAAGTCCATTGTAGTCCCGTTGTTAGACATACACCAGCGTCGTTGACTAAAATGCCATGTCGATTCTCTCTAGCCATGAAATCGGGAGCGGCGGACTTGATGCTCTGAAGATCGTAGAGGTCCAGCTTGAGGGAGTAAAGGTCCAAGTTGCTAGACCTTTGCTTCATATCCATAAGACTTTGTTAACGCATTCGCTAGATCGACTGGCGATTTAAAGCACTACGTAGATCAAGCTGTAGACTAGCTTCATAACCAACACCGGAGTTACCTTGGAAGATTGGGTTAGCAAAAATTTGATGGTGAGTAGCTTGTGTGATGGCTTACCGCCGGTGACAATCACGACATAGCCTCGGGGGCTGGGAATGTCCCTGATCTCGAGCTCAGGTGTCTTGTTACAAGACATGTTACGGCGGTGCGTACCAAGCCAAGGTTGAGCGTATGTTGCGGTGCGTTTTGGGAGTTGTTCTTTCTTACAGTGAAAAGCAATAGGTTAAGCTAAGCAGTGACTCAACTAAACACACACATAACAACTAGCAAGTATCATGTTATGCTGTGCAATTCACAAGCTAGTACCGAGTATGGTCAGGAATCTCAACATGTTTGCTGTTCCCTTTGCATCAGCACTACGACAGCGATCAAGTTAACATGTCGACATTACAGTACGTCCACGGCAACATGGCAAAACTTGTTGGCACAATGCATGTTATAAGTTCCGCAGACTGGGAAAGAGGGGAAAAGGCCAGGCATTAATGCCAATACCAGTAGCATGTCCAGATGGAAGAGCACATAGTATATTGATCAAGTTCAAATCCAGTTGGTTGGGTTGATGCAGCCTTGCATTCCAACTTACCTCATCCACTGTCAAGTGCTATGCCTTTTACAGAGCAGCAGCCAGCAGGACCACAAGACTGCATCAGAAATCAACCATGATCATCTTCCTCACTTCCAAGGCAAGCCCTAGATAGCAACGAAAAAAGGAGCCTGTCAGACGTCCATCAACACCCACCCAAACCGCGCGCCCAAAGGCAAGACCGCAGTAAGGGTCGAGATCATCAAGAGGAAGACAACTCTCTATACAGCAGCTGCACGAAGCAACCACCGCCGTCCTTGCGGACAGATCGAGAGGACCAAGGGTATTCACTCTAGGGTGTCGAGGATATACATTCATCAACCAGGGTGGGATCTGTGGCTCTTTTGGGGAACCAAGAGAAGGTCGAATACTATAGAAATGATTCTCTGAAGTATTGTCGACATGAAGAAGAAAAGAAGAAAAAGTCCAAAAGGTGAGAGCAAGACTGGACTTTTATAGAGGTTTGCTGTGGGGCTAAGATGGGTGGACTTTTTTACGCCTGAGGCCATGACTGAAAACTCTGATAGCGGACCCGCCACCTTTTTGTCAGCCTCAATCTCGCTACCACGATATTTGTGGATAAGGCCCAAGCCTCAAGGGGATCTAAAGTGGTTGGTCGAATAGAGAGTCAGAGAGTCAAGAGTTTTCTCCTTGGCGTGAGGCTGACTAGTCTGAGGCAATTGTCAGTGGTGAAAACTCTGCTATTCCTCCATAGACTGAGAGACTCGGGACTTGGCATACCTTGGCTCTCTTAGATATGGATTGCTTCAAGTTGTTGTACGTAGACAGCTGTAGGGTATGACACACTGCGAATGAGGCAAGTCAGTATGAATTAATTGCAAGTTGATAGTTGTGTGTTTCAATGTTTGGGATCGTCCTCAACCAAGAGAATACTACGTAGTACAGATAGAGGAATCTAAAACTATCAAAACCTATAGACCTGGCGCATCTGATGGGTACTGTAGTAAGTCTAGGTGGCTTAGTCGCAGAGTAGAAACACAGCTCAACTGTTTAATTGACGAGTAACCATGTCATGTAACTGCAACACTCTGACACATGTCTCTCTTCGAACTACAAAGGAAGATTGTCATCAAGACTGCACAGAAAAGCAAGTCTCGGCTCCAAAGCTTGTACGGAACTTAGAGGGTTCATCATACCTGTAAACTATAAAGCCAGAAGCTCCAAGACAGTGACGCAGCCAGCACTCAGAATCAGTACATAGTGCCTAACCGAGCGTCGTTCAAGCACATACGACCATAGGTANNTAGTCAAGCCACTAACCGGCGGATTAGTAGTTGGGTCGGTGACGACCAGCGAATCCCCGCTGTTGTATGTTTTTTGCTTATTGCCTTGTTTTTTTTGGATACCGGTCAAGTCGACTGACCGATGCCAGTGAGGGCACGAGTGGCTCTGTTAGGTTTCACCAAGTAAAGAAGTAAGAAGTAATGAGCAAGAGATGAAATATTCAAATGTAATATGGGTAGCACTCGAGTAATATCGTAGACATTGTTAACGACGGAGCCTTGGCCGGTCCTGGCCCATGAACTTCAACTAGCATCAACGATTCGGGCCCAGTATCAAAATAGAATTCGACAAGTTGGAACGAGCTTTCCCATCTCAAGCAGGTTGATCGAGTTAAGCAAATCCTTTGGGGAAAGCTTCGACCCGTTTACTGCATCTGCCTGTGTTCCTTTGGGGTCCTCAAGTAGACCACGTGCTTCCTCCCTTTGTGTATCAAGGATGATGAGCGAGGTCTGGGCTTGCTGGGTCTGGAGCATGGTATTCTCGGCAGACACGACTCGATCCGCAAAATCTTGCCATCCGAGACGCGTATCTCGCCTTTCACAGCCCAGGAGTAGCCTCCACGAGCCTCTACTCTCTGAGGCTCTTTAGCAAGCGTTTGGCTGCTGGTGGCCTTTTCAACACATTCAGTCCTTGCGTTGAGCTCTCAATGGACAGATACTGCAAGCCTACAGGAGGAATGGCGAACACGGAGCTGTCGAGAACCCCTCTGCTTAAGATCTCGGGGAACAGAAGTAGCACGTTGCTGAAGCCTTGAAACCTGCCAATAAGCAGGTCGAGTCTGACTGGGTTCTCGTACTGGGTGATGTTAGCCAACGGCTTGGCACTTGAGGGAAGGTCGGAAAATCTGCGTTTCTTCCTCAGTGTCTTATGACAGACTCTGCGCCTGGACTAAGTAGAATAATTGTCTCGCTGATGTTCATCTGTGCCGTCAAAATAGTATGTAGAGCGTTCTAGGTACTATCCTTCCTCTCAAAGGTAAGGTTTTTACAACAACAAGGGTCAAAATTTAAGCATTATGGCTCAATACCCACACAACAACAGGCTATATCAGCTGATTTGATATTGCTTGTTAAGTCTTGATATCTGAATGCTCAGGTAATGCCAAACTGTGAACAAGTTTCACAGTCAACACTAGAGGATAATCTAGCTTCCCAGTTTCAAGAAACCATTAATGTTGAACAAGGTTAGTTAACTAAATTATAACATATATATTCTATAAAAAATAGTTGTTCAGAAAGCCCGGTAAAGTGCAAAACAGAAACTCAACCAGACATACACAAATCAATAACAAGTAATGCTACCGCGAACAACTCTATAGGTAAGCTCAATAACGCTTCAAGTACCTCCTCCTCCGCCGCAGCCGCCTCCTCCTCCTCCTCCGCAACCTCCACCTCCACCTCCACAACCTCCACCACCACAACCTCCACCACCACAACCTCCTCCATCACCACCTCCACCATCTCCTCCCCCATTACACGAACCCCCAGCAGCATTTCCTCCACAGCTTCCAGCAGCACAGGCAGGTCCTGCCGCCGGATAGTAAAAGCATATGGCCGGCGTCATCCACATGGGATACATATAAGGCGAGTACACTGTCCATCAAATCAGTCTGTGTCCAGAAGAGAGCAAAATACAAAGTCAAAGAACTTACTGTAGTAGGAGTAGCCCCAGTAGTCATAGTAACCTTTCTTCGGTGGCAGCTTACGTCCCTTCTTCTCGGCACGCTTGCATGCCTTCTGATAGTTTTCTTCGAGGCGTTTCTGTTGGAGTTGTCGGATAGTGTTCTGAACCTTTTCGACATGATTCGAAGCCAGTAGGCCCTCTTGCATGTTCCGAACAGAGTTGTGTGTAGAGATGTGCGCTGAGTTATCAGGGGGGCAGAGGCTTGCTGCACCTGAATCATGGAACTTGTCCGCCACTAGAAGATATTAAAATTAACATATACAGCGAGCATCTAGCATTGCTGACTTACCCTTCTCGTTCTGAGACAGCTTCAACATCTTGCCCATTGACGATACATGTGAGGCTCTGACAGACTCACAATACCAGCACGTGCACTCTGAGTACACCTCGTTGAACAGCTCCTGGTAGACTTTGCTTGTCCACTCAAATCCATCATTAAGCTTATCATCCTCAATCTTGTCGTCATGGCGAATATACTTGCGCGCGTGAAAATGAGTAAACCTGAAGTATGACACGGGCGAGAGCTGATGGGTATGCCACGCGAGGTCAACGTCGAGTGTAGGCACGGCAGTCTTCAATGGATTCTTGGCAACGATCATGATGAATCGTCTGTACTTCTGACACAGCCTGGCCATAGTCTCTCGTGCAGTTGGAGAATGCAACCAGTCGAGTTTATACATCTTCTCGGCAAAGATGCCTTGTCGCATGACGGCACCGCCAAGGTCGAGTGCAAAGGGGCTGAAGTTCTCCCAGTATCGAGACATCATCTTGCGAATGCAGATGCGTGAAACACGAGGTACTGCGTTGGCTTTTAATGAGGGGGTTCCAAGAATTGTGGCAACGGCTGTCGGCTTCATAAGTGCGTCGTCCTCGATCATCTTGCGCACATTTTCCATAGTAGGTGGGTATTCAGTATCGGGCGAGTCAAGCAAGGCTTGGATTTGGACACGCAAAACATGCTGAATCATACGGTTGGGAAATGCACGTTGGTCAAACATGTCCTTATTCGACATCTTGGTCAAAATACTTGGCGTTCCATTGGAGGGCCAGAGAATTGTCCCGGGCATGTATTGCTGCTTGAGGACGAGGTTTTCAGCATCTTTGCAGAACTTGGCAACGCTGAGAAACTCTCTTGTTATGCGAGTTCCACAGTTAGGACAGCGAGCGTCAAGCTTGCCGTCTCCGTAACCAGAGCCGACGAGGCCGGGTCGTTCGGTTGTCTTTGGGTTCTCATCAAGGCCGCAAGTCGTCCAAGGGGTCTCAATCTCGTGGCCACATTTGCTGACGGGGCATTTGAGTGTTTTGACGAGAGGATCGCTGTCATTATCCCACTGGCGGCCCGTCTGTGCGACCCATTGAGCCTTGTCTTCGTCTGACACATTGTAGTTGAAAGAGCTATCAATTGCAGCATTGACAAGGTGCCAGGGGAAACCAGACTGCCAAAGGCGGCGTTGGCCGCTCCGAATACAGTCTTCCAGAAAGTTGTAGGGGTTTAAAAGATGAGAATGAAAGACCAGCAAGACATCTATATGGCGTTAGTACACACAATTATATAATTATTCTCATACGTACCGAGGGGAGGAAGAGGTCTTTTCTCCCACCAGTAAGGGTCTTGTATCCTGACAAAGCCGTTGAACAACGGAGATCCAAGTTCTTTCATATCAGGCTCTGTAGGAGGAGCTTGATCCTGGGGAAGAGAGTTGAACCAAGCCTCATAGCGTTCCACGGCACGTGCGACGTACAAAGCCCATCGTTTCTCGCGGACCTTGCTGAGAAATTTCTTCTTGTCGTCCACTTCTGGGGTATAACCATCAGTAAGCTGAAGCTCCTCGCCATCGTTGTTAATCTCCACGCTTCCATCCGCGCGGGTGTCCCATAGATTCCATAGTCCGTCGGTATATCCGACGTCTTCTTTCAGTGCCTCAAAAGCAAAGAGGAGCTTGAGATGTGCGAGACAAGTGTCTGTGTCTGGGTCGTGAGGGTTTAGGTCAATCTGGAGGTTTGCAAAGGAGGCTGTGAGATCCGTGTCTGGTTCAGAAACTGATGCTGGAGCCTCTGGAGCTACAGCTTGGTACGCCGGAGGAGCTGACATGATGGCAGTATTAATTGGTGTTGATCATTCAAGCTTGTCTACAGGAACAGGCAGGTGAGACGTCTTATATCTTGTGAACTCATACAAGCAATGCATTAGATGTCTGCCCGTGACTGTGGCGGAATGCATGATGTATCACCTGCCACATTGTGCTTGAGGCAGTGCAGTTTAAAGATTGCCCGGATGCCGACGATCCGAGGCATAAGCCCCAGCAAGATGTCGATCTGATGGATAACTAGCAGAATCTTGCATTAGTTGGTGTGGCTAGAGGCATATCTGTTAAGATAGTATCAGCTTAAACAGATCCTTTAGGCTAAATGGGGCTTGACAGGCCGCTATGATCTCAGCCGCCGCCCGACTACTGTAGAGATGCATCGCCAAGACTGCAGGGGAACCGAGGCGAGCAGGTCGATATGCAGGAAATCATGACGCCATGTACAAATACTCAGAACTATCTAGGCCCTGCCAAACATAAGCATGATGTGATTTCAAAGTGCCATCTAAGCTGCAGCCCAATCTCTGCACCGCAGGCCGACGAATATAACATCATTTACAGCTATTGCTCTACGAGAAAATGGCCAAAGTATAACAATGCCTAAGAATCACAAACTTGATGAAATTGTCAAGTGGTTGTAAAGCTTCTATTGAGATTAAATTTATTAAGGCTCATATAAAACCTCACTATCTGAAAATCGATATACCTCATCTCGATTTTCTCCAGCTCATGTTTGCGTTTCGTATTTCCAATTCTATAGACACGAAATAGCTCAAGGCTTCGACGTCGGTGGGCGCATCGACGAATCATCGTCTATCGCTAACTCGATACCTCTCGCGCATCAGCGCAGATGCCACTCTGGTCGAACGTGGGGCCAACCCAGAATATCCTCATGTTGTAAGAGATGAGCGCCAAAGCGCAATGTTTGAGCTTTACTCATGTGGCCAGGATACGAAGAAAGCACATGGCCGACGCGATTCCCACCAAAGATCTTGGGATATTCGCCCAAGCAACAGCTCTACCATCTCCCCACCTGCTGAAAGTGGTATGGCCAGCACGATGACTGGTCCTTGCTGATAGTAGAGATTGTGCAACGCCAATCAATCAACAGCCTGATCGATATAGGGTATTGACGGCGAAGTCCACGTATCTCACTGGCGGGTACAGGATAGTGTTGGCCTCGCCGATAGCACAGACTAGCACCTGCGACTATATCTCGGCAAATAGGCACACTATTCCATTTAGTAGATTCGAGCGGCCGTTGGATCGCTGATTCGGGATGAGAATGCGACCTTTGGAGCTGACGCGTACATAATTGGTGATGGCGCTAGATAACACGAAACCTTAATCGCGGCGCACAAGCGGGGATTGGCTCAAGAATGAGACGTATTCGAGGATGCTGAAAAGCTCAAAGATCGAATCGTGGAGGCGTTGGGAAGTGTCCAGGCTATGGCACTGAGGAAACAGGGTCCGATATCAGCCGTATTGTGCGAGGTCAATCGGCACGAGGCCGTTGGACCAGTAGTTGAGGCTCATCACAGGATCTTTGTTCATTCCAAGAGGCACGTTCGATCTTGTTGGGCTAGATAGTGAGACGTAAAGGTCCCAGGGCACTCGGTGGTGGATGAGGGTCCAGAGATGGACTGGTTGTGATGGAAAGTCAGAGGACATTCATTGCTCGCTTGGACATTACGCAAACTCACCTCGACGAGTATCGAGATACATGTAACAAGGTAAAAGTGAGGCAGGAGCACAACACAATGAAATTAAGGATATCATTCCTTGACATATCACAAGTGTATGGTTGAGCCAAACGTCACTAGGAAATCATCACCCCTTGCAAAAAGAAAAGCGCACATGACATCACCGGACACTATTCTGCGACGAGATAGAACCTTGGCCATGCGACTCTGTCGAGCTTGACACAGCGTGCTCCCGATGCTGCACAAAGCCCTGCATGGAGATGGAGTTGAGGTCTTTGCACCCTGGTAAGCTGATCGCATCGTAATCCGGATAGGCGAACCCACGGCTTGAGTCGGGAGCCTCCTCGATCTGTCTGGGGCTGCGCGACCTCTGGAGGGCGATCGAGGCCTGGTGGATGTTGCTGGGGTTGCTTTGGCCGTTGGTGTAGTAAGTGTCGCCTCCCTTGAGGCCGGGGATGAATTTGCGAAAGATGGGACGGAGAAGAGCAAGACAGCCTGGGTCTGGTCAGCATGGGAGGGGCCGAGGGATGTGGTGTTGGGATCATTACTGGTAAACACGGCCAAGTGAATCTCGACATTGGCCCAGATCATGGCTAAGGAGAACTCATAAGGAAACTCGGTGGAATTGGCAGGGTATCTCTGCGACTCGACGATTTGGAAGATGGAAGCAACGCCAACACTGGAGTATTGTAAGCAACAGCTCGGACACGGGGCTGGATCCAAGAGGCATGGCATACATTGAACCAAGGCTAAAAATGCCAATAACAGCAATCTTCTGACCCAAGACCAGCTTCATCCTGACAACCTCGTACAGCGGCAGCCCAAGAATGATAAAGTCGAGCATGCAATGGGTCAAGTCGGTGCCGAGATAATACTGTCCTATGCTGGGCAGACAGCGGCGATCATCGATGGACTTGTCCCAATACGCCTGTACAGGGATGCAGTGGAAAATGGTCATAAAGGTTCGTATGGTGATCCAGCAGCCACAGCAGACCATGAGGACGATGATGGGGATGCGGATGGACGAGAACTGGAAGAGGCGGCGGTAGAAGGTGAGGACGGCGAGCTTTGAGCAGAAGATTGACCACGAATAGAGGATTTCGCTGGCAAAGAGGATCTGATGGGAGCGGAGGTTGATGTATTCGATTCGGGCCTGGTCGAAATGGCCAATCTTTTGGCCCATGTAGAAAGAGGTGGTCCCTATCTGGGGTGTTAGTGAGTGCCAAGAATGGCTGGGCGAGGTGTGATTTCGCTTACAGACGACGAGGAGAATGGAATAGCCGAGAGCGACAATCTAGAGATTTGTGAGAATTGATTCTGGGAGCAATATTGGAGTGACGGTTTCAAGTTTACCCAGGCAGCGATCGACAAGGCATCGTCATAGCCCACGCCCATCTTGGTCATGCGCCTCGCCTTTATCCTCAGCAAGAGAGCGAGGGCGCTGGCGGGGACGGGGATGACGATGGCGGCCCAGACATTGGGGACGCGGCTCATGATTGAGGAGCGAAGAAGGCGTCGGGGAGAGGCATTTGCGTGTGCGACGACGGAGGAGCAGAGTAAGTAATGATTAATTGCACGGACGAATAGATCTGGGGGAGACAAGACGAGATGGGGCGGGAGAAAAGGGAAAAAAGAGGGGCGGATCGAGGGAGCTTTATGGGAGGGTTGTGGAGAGACAGGGCGCTAAAACCGGCTGAGGATGGGGGCTCGGCTCTTTGCAGTGGGAGCCAAGTGTTTGGTTAGAGGGAGATGCTACAACTTAGCCCTGGGTATCGCCACCCGCGGGGGTAACTAATTGGTGGTGAGTGAGTGAGTGATAAGGGCCAGCAGAAAAGAGTGCAACCCCAGATACCTACCTAGACAATTGAAGTACATTACAGTCATTGCAGGGCATTTGCGGCGCTGTGCATCAATAAAAAACGGCTGCCTTATTCCTGTCAGACAAACACACACACTCACACACACACTCACACACCCCGGCTCAAAGGATGGGGATTAGGATTAGGAATAGGTACAGTACCTTAGACAAAGAAATCACCTACAAAACCCCGCAGCTAACACAGCACAGCACACAACAGCTTGGCTTGGCCTGGTCTTGGCTTTGGTCATAATACCCTCTTCCCCAGACTCGGCCCAACCACATGGAGAACTGGGTCTGGCCAAGCGAAGCCAAGCCGAGTCAAGACACACGACACGTACATAGTATGTACGTACTGGCAGCAGGGCTGATCATCATTTGCAGCTGACGGCAGACTGGGACTGTACTGTCTGTACTGTACATAGATAAGAACCAACCAATGGCTGCTGAGATTATCCGTCTTCCAATTGAGTTGGCCAGTGGCGCACTTGATGCTTTGCCAACGGTGGCAGCCATTGACCGCCCGGTTGGTGTCTGTCCATCTCTTTCTTGTCTCTGCATGCACTGTCAGCACCTTCTGCAACAAGGTTAGGCCAGGCAGCCAGCATTGATTCACAGCGTCGCCTTCTTTCAACCTTCTTATTCTTCCTTTTTCTTCTCCTGAGGCCATCCCCATGTCATGTCATGTCACACTCACACCTACCCACCGCCTCTTGACTGCGACCTAGATTAGGTTCAACGCTTCCCCAGACTTTTCCACGTGAACTAATTGAAACCCACTTTGACTCGCATCGTTATCCGCCGGCGCAAGCCATTTCGAACAGTCCAGACTCGGGCGGTTGTGCCTCTTTTTTCAGGCTCGAGTCATTATCTGATTTCTTTGTTCTGGTTGATCAGTGCCAGAAAGGTGTGCGCCACAGCAAATCACAACCACAGCCTGCTATCTCACCGGAGCCTTTTGCCAGTCGACTGACGCTTATCTCAGGCTATTGTCTTGGCCTGTCAGAAGCAATGAGCAATCTCAATCAATATGCGCTATTAAAATTGGTACACTGAATTGATACAACCGTGACATTGGCACTATGATAAGCATCGCCTGACCCTCTTCCCAGATGGTTTTTACCTGGCAGCTTCAACGAGGCTTTACAATTGCGACCCAGGCTGCCAGCTCAATGGATGTCGATACCCATGATCCGCCCATGATTAGACTGGCACATAGCGAGCCTTGATTGATGGAAGGGCCGGAAATGAGGCCTTTTAGAGTTGTTGAAGCGTCTCAGCTTAATCATCGCCCAGCATGTGGGCGGGCCGGTGGTGGGCGATAAGGAGCTACCCGTCAAGGCTGAGCTTATAGCGGGCAGTCGGAAGTATACCTTATCAATTATATCTGTCATGTTTGATTGGCTATAATCGATTCGGTCCCACAGCCCCGTGTAGTGACGTCTCGCCTCATCGTATACCGGCCATCGAAATCATCAGCTTGTCTATCACTTATTATATATAATAGTGATAAAGACGCAAAATTACCAATTGCAACCCCACAGAACCTAAAATATCATTCAAATGTCACAACCCAGCAAGCGTAATAAGCTAGCATTGCATCTCAGCTTGCCCGAGGAACCTAGACGATGTTGTTGACCGAGACTCATTCGACCAGTGTAAACCCGTAACCTGCAGCACCATCCGTGGCAAAATCAACAAGCTCCTCGACTCTGGCATTATGGTAAAGGCCGAGTTCTGTAGAGCCATTGGCGTCAACTCCACCACGCCCAACAGCTTCGTAAGCAAGAGAGGTCCCATGGGTGGCTCAGGCAGCGCGAGGTCATGAAGCTGAAGATGCCCCATGTCAAGAGACGCC
This sequence comes from Fusarium sp. NRRL 66739, assembly GCA_021655895.1. NCBI lineage: Eukaryota > Fungi > Ascomycota > Sordariomycetes > Hypocreales > Nectriaceae > Fusarium > Fusarium sp. NRRL 66739. The sequence continues at coordinate 26,157 of JAJJWO010000260.1, forward strand.
ACTGACTCTACATCTACTGCTCCAGCCTCAGCTTCATAGACAGCCCCTGCTATTCCCGATCTACACGCTTAGTTGCACGCGCCAAAGTGTAAGCAGATTCAGTCTAAGCAGCTTGCCGACTTTCGCGGCATGAAGGGACCAAAGGGACCGTGTTCTACGCTGCCTATGTTCATCTTGAAAAACTGCGTCTTGCGCAGGACAAGCCAAAATCCAAGCATCAGGAGGAGATGGAAAGTATTCATCCCGGCGGGCTTCCGCGCGATATTGACCACGGCACTTGGTAAGTATATCCTTTATGTTGCGAGGCGATGCTAACATGGGCTAGCTTTCTTGTCAATGGTGATAGCCGTCCTCGTATGGATCATTATGGCCGCATGTTTGGTTAGCTTGTTCGTTCTAGTTTGATCAACCTACTGGTCTTTATATTCCGCTGCGTTCCTTTCTGCTGGTCGGTTATGGAAGGAGAACGCTACGTTGCTCGGAGTAAACCATAAGACCTTTTAGTCACGGAAACATCGTTGGGTCCATGTTAGTATATGTTGTCATCTAGCTCAATCGCCCTTGGCTCGGTCTGCTTTATGCCGAGAGGTTGACTTAACCGAAATCAAGGGAAATATTCACAAGATTGCAAAACAGCTACACCCAACAGAAACAGGATAACAAGAAAAACAGAGATTCGTGCAAGGTCTGCATATTCTTTTAATTCGTGGTTGTTGCTGTTGTAGAGTTGCTTCGACTAAAGAGTTCACCGAGCGCTTACGAAAAAGCAAGCACAACCAATGATACTACTCCATTGCTGCTTGTTCTATTAACTGCCAGGCACGTTAATAGCATGAATGGGCCCCTTTTTCCTTTGATACAAAGCCAAGACAATTAAGTCTCCGCTATTATAAGCCAACCACTAACAGTCCCTGGCACTTGTAAGAACAACTGCCTATTCCAGCAACGTCATTTCGGAGATAGCTCTATTACCATCCAGGGCATTCAAATCATTGGTCCAATCCTGCTCGAATCTCACCTATATCGGGGCCTTGAATGTACACTTGCTTCGGCCTGTTGAGCTGCATGTTAAGGCTGCCGCATCCTTCAACGTGTGGTTTGAATCCTTAATCGAACCAGCATTGTCCTTGCAGTAAACATTAGTGCCCTTGCAGGAGGATGCTGTCACACTGCCGATGCAGGGTCCGTCACATCAGGGTAGTAGCCATTGTCTGATTGAGTGCTGTCTCCGGTTGCAAATATGCTTAAATGCTGAACTTGGATATATAACTGTGCCATGTCCGGTCTGTAGCTAGATGGGTCTGGTCAACACCTGTACTCTTTACGCTCCTTAACTTCTTTGCCGCTCTTTGAACCTCTTTGACTTCGGTCACCTACTTTCTTTAAAATGTTGCTCTCAAACACTGTCCTTTCTTTCATCCTTGCTGGAACAACCCTCGCTTGGAACGCCCCAGGCTATGGTGGTTTCAATCTTGTCTGGCAAGACAACTTTGTCGGTGCAGCCGGATCATCTCCCGACAACAACAACTGGAACATCATTACTGGTTACTTGAACGTCAACGCAGAGCTCGAAGTCTACACGGCTTCTAGCCGCAACTTGCAGCGCAGCGGAGGCGACACCCTCCAGATCGTCCCATGGCGCGACTCCTCGGTCCAGAATGGCTGGACTTCAGGCCGGATTGAGAGCAAGTACGTTTTCACGCCCCAGGCTGGGAGACTTACACGCGTTGAGGCGCCTATCCGTTTCGGTGGCAATGCTATCGCAAATAAGCAAGGTATCTGGCCTGCCTTTTGGATGCTAGGCAACATCCTTCGCAACGGTGGTGTGTGGCCTGCTTCTGGTGAGATTGACATCCTGGAGACTGTCAACGGTCAGCTCACTGGTTATGGAACTATCCATTGCGATGTCTAGTAAGTCCAATACCCACCTGCTTTGTCTGTTTAGAGTCTAATCAAACACAGCCCTGGAGGCATTTGTAACGAAGGAACCGGAATTGGCGGCAGCATTGCCATTCCTGACCAGGGCTGGCACACCTGGAGGGTCGAAATCGACCGACGGCCAGCTAGTTGGGTTCAAGAGAGCATCACCTGGTACCGCGATGGTATCCAGTTCCACCGAGTCGACGGTGGCCGAATCAACAACCAAGCTGTGTGGAACACACTCGCCCGTAGCCCTCTATACTTCATCCTCAACGTTGCCGTCGGCGGTACATGGGTGAGCTATGCCATATCCTATTATATGATTTGAGCTAACGATTATCAGCCTGGATACCCTAATGCTGCTACGCAGGACGGATACGGTAGTATGATGGAGGTCGGCTACGTAGCACACTATGTTACAAACACGGGCTTTGCTCGCGTTGCAAACAGCACTCGTGTTGATAACAGCACTGCTCATGCCGGTTCTTCATTCAGATTTTGATATACTAGCTGGTTGGATATAATCCTGTAAGCGGCAAGCTGTGTCGTGACTAACAATTCTGGGACACTCATTTAGGGCCTCTCAACTGGGGTAAGCAAGTACTTTGTCATATTCGTCATGCTGTTGTTGTTTATAATGAGATCAATTTTGAGTTACCGAGCCGTATCGTGGACTAAGATGTGCAGGTTATTGTTTCGACATTTCTAGTCCAGTTTGTGTGCTTGGAACCCATCTGTTCTTTCAGGGCCAGGCGATGCACATCTCATGGATAGGAACGGGGCTTAGGTGATTGAAACTAGTCCATATGATTCCCAGATACATCAGGATATTGTCCTCTCTAGTCCATGGAGGGGGAAAATCACAGTAAGCAAAGTAGAGTTTGTTCTCATCGTGTGTCCAGCATCAACAAAGAGCCACGCCCGGTTAGCTCAATCGGTAGAGCGTGAGACTCTTACGAGTACGCGATCTCAAGGTTGCGGGTTCGACCCCCGCATCGGGCTGTTCCTATAATACGATTGCGAACATTTGCGAGGCTTTCTTTTTTGCTCCTTCAACGAGACACAGTAGTGTTTTGCGGCACTGATACGATGCATGATGCGCAACACATCCATCTATACAGGCTCTGGAACCCAGATCGTGTTTGCTAGTGGCTGCGTTGACCAAGCATTGTTGTTTTTTGCTCATCCAATGCTAAAGTGTCGGACTCAGTTGAAGGCCGAGTCTAGTGGCTTCACTTAAATGCTCCCCGCTTCTAAACCTACCCGAAAGTAACATCACACCTCTGGCAGTCATTGGCACAGATACAGGCTCAAGTTGACAATGCAGACGCAAAAGTTTCCTCTATCACCACCAACTCTGGAAGAGATAGCCGAGGCCCTCAAAGCTCCTCTCGCTGCCAACTATCAAACCTCAACCGTCCATGTCGTTCCGTGTCCCGATCTCCGACAAGCCCCGTTCCATCTAGCCACCCAGGGTCTATCAGGCGATGAAAAGATAGCTGATGTAGGGGGAGTGCCGAATCTTTCACCTCGCCCTCGTCTCGACACCATCTGGTCTATGACCGAACTCGCCAAGGCCATGGACATGGACTCTGCGAAGGGAGGGTTGCTGGGCGCCGGGGCCGGGCCTCATCACGTCATCAGACAGAACTGCGAGCTTGCGTCCAATCTGGCCTGGCACGATGGCTTCAAGAATGTCGAAAACCAGAGTCGTTACGCCAAAATAGACCGTGATACAGGGGTTATTACAGTTGAGAGAAGCCCGTCTTTGGACTGCGCTCTAATGATCAATCTTTATGGATCTTCCGGAAATCCAGGTCCAGTCCTTAAGATTACTGCACGGAAGCGTACGGGCTCTGAGAAGAGCTTTTCTGAGTGCATCCGAAAAGGACTCCGTGAGGTATACGGAGAATCACGCACAATCAGTCTCGGTGGTGTTTTCCTAGTCAAGGCAGGAAAATCACGGTATCATATTATGCCTGACTTTCCATCTGAGAAGCAATTGCCCTTCAAGGACCGCAAGCAGCTCGACGACTGGTTGACTTATCATGACTTTGATGGGCCTATTCTATGTTTGTCTGTCCTGCACTCTGCGGATCCTGGTGGTGAGATGGGTTTGCGGATAGAACACACGCATGCGTATTCTGCATCAGGAAATAACACTGGGGGCCATTATCACTATGATCTGGAGGATACTGATGAGGATGTCGAGTATGAGGCCTATTTTAATACTGCCAAGGTGATTTATCGTCTGGACAGACCTTAACATCAGGAGACTCTCAAGTCAATACGTCTTTCAGCAACTCGAAGTTTATGAAGTTAAATTAGATAATGTGACGGAAGCAAAACTGTTAGAGCCATGGTAATCGGTGCTGAACTGGGTTTGTTTATGGAGAGCTATTTCTCGTCAAAGTCGCTATACAGATTGGTTCTTATATAGAGGATAGATAGGAACAGAGCAATCTATATTTTACTCGACAACAGATACTTTTCAAATCATATGTAACCTCTGTTTCTCAACTTCACACGTATGAAATCGCCAACGTGCGTGAAAAGGTAATCTCTAATCAGTCTGGACTTGATAATTTTATCACCCACACCTATTCCCCAGGTCATTAACAGCGACATATACATTTATCAGGCTCTCTAACATATAAGAAACTGCTAAATTTTCAGCAAGATGTTAAGGCATTTTCCCGGAGAAAGGCAAGGCACAATACTTCCTTAGCAAGTGCCTGACTTATCATTCTTGAATTTTAAAAACTGCCTGGCATTTGGGAGTGGTCCGGGGTCCAATTCCTTGCTTGTCCAGTGGAAGAGGTTTAATTCCACCACCATCCACACCTTTTTGCTATTTTTTTTGACCAGGTCAGAAAAGCATTTATTCACTTTTGCTCGTGTTGTATATGTATATTTGAAACGCTTTCGCTTCTTCATAAAACCAGCCGCTTATCTCATACTTTGGTTAGCGTACTTTGCATGACCGGACCAGCCGAAGTCTAGAATGGCTTCTTTATGCGGCTCAACAACTTCTATCGCTGACATGCATGACCTGAGATAGGATTGAGGGCGGGCAAAATCAGTTGGCAGTCGACATTTGCTGGCTAAGATAATGCTTTGAATGTAACCGTCCATTCATTTCGCTTGACAAATTGCGTGATGGGGTCATGGTTATAATTATTGCTGTCAGTGGAAAGCCTCAACGCAACGTCTTTTTGATAGGTACTGTAGTCTAAAAGTACGGGGTTCGCCTGTAGCATCCATGTCATGTCATCAGAAACGCAGATACCCCTATTGCCCGTCTTGCTGTTCAGGAGTCAGGTCGTGGTGGTGGTACCGGCGTCAATGTGAGACGACGGTGACACGCAATCGCGCTTTCGTGCCACGTTGGATATCTAGATTACGGCCGGTAGTTTGATGAGACTCGGGGTTATTAACCAGGCAGATCTCGCCAATATGAGTGAGTGCGGATCATGTGCCGGCAGCCGGCCACAGTTGATGCCAGTCAAAGGCTTGCGTGGCAGATCGAGTGGTAGCCGGTGGTTGGTGAGGCGGGTCAGAGTTTGGAGGGGGCTGAGCGCTAGTGGTTGAATCGTCATGTTTTCAGCTGGCGACACGGCCTTGTCTGCTTTGATGGCGCTGAGCGTTTCTCTCGATGCGCTGCTGCACTCCAAGTTTCTCAGGGGGACGTGGTCTGGTCTGGAGATCCGTCATAACCGCCGTGATCAACCCAAGGATGCCGTTCTCCCGCTGTGGCTGGCCAATAGCCTATAGATGAGAATAGGAGACGTGCAAACATGTTTCAGATTCTGTCCAAAACCGCTGTCCTCATCTCAGACCTCCCAGGCCCTCGGTTCTTGGATGCCGGCTAGCGGGCGCCCAGCGTGTCATCACAACGCCCCACGGAGAGAGAAATCGGCTAGATCGGATGGTACCGTCCAGGGCAGGGGACCGCACCAGCACGGGCATGGCAACAAGCTTGGCGAAGGCTTAGGTCGGTCTACATAGTACACTGTAGCAGTTACGAAGCGCCTATGACGAAACGAGGTAGTCTGTAGTGGAGGTGAACTAAGTTCCTGTAGCCTGTAAATATTAATACACGACGCAATCCGCCCGCCTTGGCGGTTGGCCTCTTGTTGACTCTCGTTTCTCCTGCAAGCCATTGCCCTACCCTACCCTACCAACTTGATGCTATTATGCGGCCTCACAATAGCAACATGCGTGGCATCATCCCGCTCGTGGCCATCCTCTCCTTTGCCATCATTCTCTTCACAATCTTTCACATCAAAATAGCCGATGGCGTGTCTATCACACCAGTTCAGGAGCGACCATTCTTTTACGAGCAACAATCCCAACAATCCAAACAGCCTGAGCCATCGCAACAGTCTGAACACGAGCAATTGTCTCACAAGCCATCGCCTCTTGACGAGCCACAGCCTCACATAACGAATTCGCCCACACACGATGACGACGACGATGCATCCGTCGATCAAGATGAAGTTGAGAACCAGGATTACCGTCTCCTCACCAGTCTCAGGAATAACATGGGCTTCTACAACAAGATCGATGTCAGCAAGACGGGCTACCAGATTATGAACCCGACGATCCTCGAACTGCCTCGCAATAGCAACAGTAGCCACGACTTCCTCATCATTGCGCGCTCGACGCACATCAACACCAAGATCGACGGCAAATCGTACAAACTCGCCCGTCAAATCGCTACCTTTGCCAACCTCACGCACAACTCGCTCGGCCGACCGGTGATCAAATCGGGCGAATGGTCCAGACTGCTTGTTGAGGACTTTGCTGGTCCAGAACACCACTGCAGGAAGCAGCCCGACATGGATCGGTATATCGGCCCCGAGGATATGAAGCTATTTTGGACCCGCAAGGGCGAGCCGCTTCTTATTTTTACGTACCAGGTGGACGATGATGTTATGTGTCAGGGTCAATTCCTCGTCGACGTCCGTGCTGCCATGCCCGAGCTGGAAGAAGCCCTGGGAGAGGAGTACTCGGCTCTCCTCCCCCCGATCCGCTTCAACTCCCCAACAGGTCTTCGTCGCAAAGCGCCCAAGGGCGAAGAAGCGCATCCCCGATACCAGCGCGAAAAGAACTGGGCGCCCGCCCAATCGCCCTTTGGCGCCGAAGACGAACTGCTGCTCATGGTGGAGCCAGGCCAACTCTTCCGCTGGACCTCGGCCGATGAGCCTGTTGAGTCGATAGTCGACGCCAAGGATCAACTATCGGCTGTCGAAGCCCCCTATCCACCTAATGCCGGTCCAGGCGAGACTTGGCACGGCGAGCGACGCAAGACATGCATTCACGATGTGATGCTCGACGACAAGCACGTCCATCAGAGCACTCCCATGCTGAGCCTCACGCTCTGCAACAGAGGCACCTGCGAGCCCAGCAAGCAAAACACGGTGATGCTGGGCATTGTCCAACGGCGTCACGACCGCCCTGCTGCGCCGTTTACGTGGTACGACCGTCGAGTGGCCGTATACGAGGCGGCCCCGCCGTATCGCATGATAAGCGTGAGCAGGAGGCTCACGTACCACGGCGAAATGGACGGCAAATTTGTGTGGACGGGCAGCATGACATATTACACCAACCAGACTGAGTTCCCGCCGCCCAACCACGGATACCTCGACGACGAGGTCTGGCTGGGCTTTGGCGTCAAGGACTCGGTGGCCGGGTGGCTGGACACGAGGGCTAAAAATTTAATTGCAGATCATTACTTGTGCGAGCAGGCTTCGACTGCGTATAGAGATTCTAGAAAGGGCATTTCAGCATAGGGTGTATTGCATCATGGCATGGCGTTGAAGGGCGTATAATAGAATTGAACTTGCGGCTTTCTTTTACAAGGCTCTGTCTCTCCCCTCCCCCCCTTGATCGCGATTCAACCCAAGAAAAACCCTGCATAGCGCAATTTGGCAAGGCGGATCTGCATGGCTTTGCCGTGCATATCATATTCCAATATTAGCGACCCGACTTGGCGCTCAACTACCGCAATTGGCATAGCCAAGAGCTGCTATACGAGCGGCATTTGGACTGACTGACTATTGCTCGCGTGATGATATGATGTCCCCGCCACAACTGAGTCCAGAGCATAAGCGTAGAGAGATATTTCGTATTTAAGCACTCGGTTGGAGTTTAACAGTTTTATGCTTAACAGTCGTCAAAGCATATCTCCAGACTAATCATTCCATCTAGATTCTCAGCACTTTCTTGGCACTTTCTTGGCTCTGTCTGCAGGAGCTGCAGCAGCAGCTAGCCGTACCCGAGTCATGGCAGAAGTGGTTGGCGCGCGGATCGCACGGCAGAGAGATGTTGCATGTTTCATTTACTAAGCGATTAATGAGCGATAATCGCCCCTGTCTGACATGCAATCTCCATCCAATCTCTCGACACGAAGTAGATCCCGGCCCCGGGCCGAGAGAAGAAAGGGTTGGCCCACGGCCTACGCACAGTCATCACAAATATCAAAGCGCCCAGTCCTGTGGGGGACACTATTAGACTCAGGAATATCTGGTGTAAATAATTGTGACTCTGATATATTGACTTGGGCTCTAACGGAGATAGAGGTCAAGATCAACATATGCAGCAAATTTATAATACTCCATGGTAATTTTACGGAGATGTCGTCTGTTTTTATGTCCTGTCAGCCAACCAACATCTCACATGCTTCACGTTTTAGATACATGGACGTTTTCCACATCGTCGTCACTCCTCCTTGTCTGTCTGGCAGCAGCTTCTCCGACGTCTTCGACCTTGGAAAAGTCGGCTACACCAAACACCTCGTCCATTCGTTCCAGTGAAATCTAAAAACGCATCAAGTTAATACAGCGTTATCAAGTAGACTAAGCTACCAGAACAATGACTTACGCCTTTTGTCTCGGGCAACCAATAAGCAGCGATCGCCATGGTGAGATTGAATGATCCAAAGATAAAGTAGAGTCTGTACGGGTCGTGGAGCAGCATCACAGGTGTCGACTTTGACACAGCCAGGTTGTGCACCCAATGCGTGAACGACGCAAGAGCAACGTTGTATGCTCGTAGTCGATTGGTAGGGATCTCAGAAGCGTAGATCCAGGCTATGCCTATCATTAGCAGCTATGATTGATGGCCAGCCAAAGTGCACTTACAAACAGGACCCCAGCTCATATTGAAGAAGGCAGCAAAGAGGTACACCATAGCCAGAGCTGCGATTCCAGCAGGAGGTGGATGATCGTTGTTTCCCGGCTCAGGGCCAAATCGAAGATACTGACTGTGTTAGAAGATGCATGGGAGAAGTCGACAATTACTCACGAAACCTATGAAGAACATGCAGAACGCTTGCATGGCGCCGCCGACCATGAAGGACTTGCGACGACCCAGAGAGTCGGCCAAGAAGAAGATAAAGATCAAACAAGTGACAACCTTTACAATGCCGTACACTAGGACTTGTTCAGCCAAACCGAGTGGCATTGGATGCAAAAGAGAACTTACCTCCTTGGGCAAACAGGGCAGTTGTCGTGGTACTAAGCCCCAAGTCTGCAAACAACCGAGGTGCGTAGTAATTAATAGCTCCAGTCTATTGGAGTTAGCTATCATTCTCGATTCATCCAAGGTGCAGATGGGAGAGCCATGTACTCACCCCCGTCCATTGACCTGCTGTCACAATTAAAACCGTCAACAGAGCACGTTTTCGATTCCACGGCACCATCCAACATTCCTTCTGCGGGTCCCAGAATCCCGCACCTTGCATGATAGCTCGTTCCTGATCCAACTGCGTACGGAGTTCCAACAGTTCCTGCTGAAGATATGGATGATCAACAGGCAACTTTCGTACATCAGACAGGACGCTAGTCGCTTGCTCCCACCGATCTTGAGAGGCTAGCCATCGTGGAGATTCAGGACAGAAGAGCATGCTGACAAAGAGGAGTGCTGGGCAGATAGATTGACACCTGTCGAGAGTCAGTCGATACAGGAGACGAAGAAGTGGGAGTAGCGTACGCGAGCGGCACCATCCAAGTCGCTTTCCCTGGAAGGTGTAGAAGAGATCCGTAGTTTATGAAGTAAGCCATCATTCCACCTATACAATTAGCAGTGCAAATAGATAGAGGCTCATCAGACTCACCCATGACAAGCAGAAGTTGAAAGAAGCCCACGAGAAATCCACGAATCGCGCGAGGAGAGTTCTCTGATACGTATGTGGGAGCCAACATAGTGCCAGCTCCAAGACCAAGGCCCTCGACGAATCTAGTTTCATTAAGCTTTATATTCCGTGTGTAGCAACTGGGGGGAACTTACCGTCCGATGTAGAAGACAGAAAGATGTCCATATGAGAAAGCTTGCATAAGCCCACCAATCAAGCCCGTGACGGCGACAATCAGCAGCGCAGGCTTTCTGCCCTTTCGATCGGCAAATGGACTCGAGACCAAAGCTCCAGCTATAGCTCCGGCCTGCATTGTCGTGACGAGATTGCCGCTGAGGTCAGCAGCGGCGCTGGCTGATTGAGTGTCGAGGCCGAATTCTCTCTGAAAGTCTGGCATTGCCAAAACACCGCCGATGATGCCAGCGTCGACTCCGAAGAGGGCTCCAGCAAAGCATGCCTAAACTGGTGAGATGAAGCTAGTTCGAGAGTGGAACTGCACTTACCGATGCTGTCAGGGCAATGACGCGCCAGTTGTAAATCTCGGGAGGATCAACGTGAATAGCATCGTTGCGAACGATGCGCCGAAACATGCCATGTGTCGTCATTGTTGCGGTCGTGGAAGTCTCACCTCTGCTCTAGACTTCTGTGTTTCCTTGATAAACTTGAGGATACCTGGCCACAAAAGAATGTTACAGCGCATCGTGATATAAGTATCCGGTAGGACACTGAAGTCGTCTGCCAAGCCACAGTTTGCCCATTGCTTGCTTTCGTCCTCAGGCTCTTACCCCCCTTTGCTATTCACGAGGCGAATGCGGGGTGCAGATCACAAATCTGGGGTAAGAGACACACGGGGACTGTCGGTTGCTTTCTTGTCGTTTGTGATTGTGTCCGAGGTCGCGTGGTTCGAGGATGGGCTTGGCAGACGCCATCGGGGACTGTCGGGCCCTTGCCGAAGCTGTTTGCTTCCTGCATCTAGGGAGCAATATTGTATCAGGTATCCATGGCACTGAAACAAGTTGTAATGGTGGGATACACCGTCTTATGTTTAACTGTACGAGTACACGTTGTACACATTCAACATCAATGGCACACTAGCTGTCAGAGTTTAATCGTAGGCAAACCAATTGCAAAGAGCATTGATTTACTAGATCTTGAGTTCTAAACTATGTATCGACCATGCTACCATCCCATAGCAAATCAGGATTCTTCCATATCTGTTCCAACTCGGAACCAAGAGACGGGGTCGGCCACCAACACCTTCTTTGACAAGTTTCGAGCATTTCCAACACAAACTTTCGTTGACGAGGGCCCTGTATGAAGAGGCCAGCTGTTATATGAGACAGTATTAGCCAAATTCTCCAGGCCTTTAAGAAAGTGAGCTACATACCAATAAATAGGCATTGGGAAGATAGCATACTCGATGCATCCTCTGTAAGCGTCATTCCAATACCGCATACGATCTCTATACTGTCTTGAATCGCTTTCTCACGCTTCAAGAGACCTTGGATTCCGTCGACATGTGGCTCGTGAGCATTAATCAATATCAGAGAGACGTGATGAATCTGCATGGCGAGTCCTAATACCCACGTTAGCAAGCCTGAGTTGACAAGGCATGACCCAAGTCCATACCGAAACACTGAGGGTGTATAAGATGTGGCTGGAATACTTCAATGTCTCGTCTACCCATCGCAGGTAGAGGCGAAAATTCAACTGTCAGATGAGATCGCCATTCATCAAGCATCTTTCTCAGAGCTTTGGCCCAACCTAACCTCCCTGCCAAGTTACCATCTGGTTCCATGGACGAGTCCGTGGCACAAAAGTTTATCACTTGAGCCAGTATCCAAACAGCACGTGATGCCAGTTCATGGCTGTCAAGCTCTGCGTATCCCTTCTTGGGCATCCATGTACTGTACGTTCTACGCTTCTCGCGGAATGCTACGTATATATCTTGGCGAAGCCACGCCCACCATGTAGTGCTTTCAAGACTAGACGTCTCAACCTCGATCTGTCTGGACCTTAGAATCCAAAAGACGCCTTGGAGATGCTGCTGCCAGTCTTTGCGTGATCCCCTTAGCATTTCGTACGTTGATACCATAAGCGTGGTTGCCATTAGCTCCTGGCTGTTCTGATAGGTTGCGTATCTCATGGCCTTTTGGACATAATGTAGTGTTTGGTAGTAGTACTGCAACGCGCTATTCTGGTCTGGACGCTGTTCGGGGGCCATGGTTTCGTTGAGGGATTGATGATAAGATGAAAGCGCCAGAATGGCATTGAGCAGCCCTGCATTACGGACAGCAAGGTGAGGTACCCTTGTTGAGAACGTACGAGCAGGGTCGAATAGATCGAGCTAGGGTCTCTATGAGCAATGTTACAAGACGTGCATTTCGAGCTTACCCATGAGCATATTCGATGAAGAAAGTGTTGAAACAGGGCCTGCTCTCGTGCAAGCAGAGGTATACTCTCGGATGCTTGCCAAAGGCTCTCTTCTGCTGTACTCGACTGTACGCCGGTGTGTATACTCTCATCGGATATGCCTCTCTCTGAAGGCTGTGTGTCAATCATTCTCGTAGCTCGTTGCAAAGGCGTCACATCACTCTCAGCATGGCCGTCTGCAGAAGTGTCGAGAAGCCCTCCGTCAAGCCCTAGAGAAACATCGACATCTTGGGATGCCTCGTTAGGTGCATCGTTGGCTAGAATGCCAAACCATCGAGCTGCAGCAACGCTTGCAGATGCTGCGGGAGTCGTTGATGCTGAGTCCGACTGTCCTCCGAACCAGTCGGTTACATAGGGGAGCTGCTGTGACTGTGCTCCCGTGGTATCCCAGGCAAGAGTATCTGACGCGGCATGGAGGTGATTGTGAGCTGGGTCCAAATTTGAAGCTGCATGTGTTTGAGACGCAGCAATTGAGCGTACTTGTTGGGCGAGCTCATCTTGGGAACTGATGATTTGGCCCAGTTGTCGAAGGATTTCTAAACTCGCTGGATCAAATCTATTTGACCCCGTGTGAGTATCTTGTCACGGACATTACAGTTGCAAAACCTTACGTAGAGTGGTCCTTTTCTGTATTATCGTATGAACATGGAATATTGAGCAAAGCGCAGAAGCCACAAGTTGGCTGCACATTATCGCACTTTGTCTTTCTTGCTCGACATACATGGCAGGCTTTGAGACTTCTCTTTCTGGGATATCGCGGATCCGAAGTGGGTTGTCTAGGGCGCTTTCTTCCGTTGTTAGATTCAGCGTGGTGATCTTGCGAATCTTGGCTGTTCTCAAGCATTTTGCCTTGTAGAACTATTAGTTGAAGGTGGCTGTGATTTCCAAAATCAAGGATCGGGGAGGATTATGAAAAGTACCCGAAAGTGAGGAGAAGAGACAAGAGACGACAACAGCCATGTCAGCCTTTGTCTTGGCAGCTGTTGGTTCAAGGGTCATCAGACGCCTGGCGAGCTGATCTCGTCCACGTGCATAAGATGCTTCCCAATAGTGTGTAACCCCTCACGGGGACTGTCGGATAGAGCAACGAAATGCAGATCGCTTCAGACGGGTCAAGGCGGAAATGCAATGTTGATGGATAGTTCAAAGCGTCGAGATGAGGGCAAATTAAAACCCAAGACATATCTCTCAGGTTTCCAACTGGCTTATAGCTTCTTCTCTCTTTCGCTCAATCTATTCTCTTATTGACCAAGCAATTGAGCAGCATGGGCGATCTCGACAATACTCAGCCCTCACAGGCATCTACAAATGGCCATGTTAACAGCACCAGCTCAACTTCTTCGTGGCAGACAGCGCATTTGAAGTCCAGACCACGGGAATTCTCCACAGATATCCTCGTAGTTGGCGGTGGACTTGGCAGTGTCGCTGCTGCGCTCGGAGCCCTGCGCAGAGGACGTCGTGTCCTTCTCACAGAAGAGTATGAGTGGCTCGGCGGCCAATTGACCAGCCAAGCCGTACCCCCAGATGAACACACCTGGGTAGAGCTATTTGGCGTCACTCGCTCGTATCGTGCACTTCGAGACGGCATTCGCCAGTACTACCGCGATTATTATCCCTTGACTGAGGATGCGAGAAAGCGACCACAGTTCAACCCTGGCGCCGGACATGTTAGCAAGCTGTGTCATGAGCCGCGAGTTGCGGTAGCTGTTATTGACTCGATGCTTTTGCCGTATATTGGCAGTGGGCAACTGGTCATCAGGAAGCCTGTGAAGGCTGTGTCTTGCGAGATGCTAGGGCAGGTGGTTCGCTGCGTCAAATTTCGACAGCTTGGTTCTCAGACCACCTTTACTGTACATGCCAACTACGTTATCGATGCTACGGAGCTAGGAGATCTGCTGCCTCAGACCAATACTCCCTATGTGACGGGCTTTGAGTCCAGAAACGACACCGGAGAGCCCAGCGCACCCTTGGAAGCACAACCAGAGAACTCTCAAGCTGTCTCCATCTGCTTTGCGGTTGATCACATCGACGGAGAAGACCACACCATCCCTAAGCCTAAGGAATACGACTTCTGGCGCGAATATCATCCAGACTTTTGGGGCGCACCGCTACTCGGTCTCAAAGCACCGCATCCACGAACCCTTGAGATTGTTGAGCGCGAGTTTACTCCCAATCCTAATGATGATCCAGCCTCAGTCGTCGCCGATCAACGCAAGGGAGGAGGTGACATGAACCTCTGGACATTTCGTCGGATCGCCGCACGAGACAACTTCACCCCAGGAGCGTATCGTTCTGACGTTTGTCTGGTCAATTGGCCCATGATTGACTATTTCGAAAAACCCATCATCGACGTCTCCGAGGATGAGCTACAAGAACGTCTTGCTGCGGCTGCGTCTTTATCCTACAGCATGCTATACTATCTACAGACAGATTGCCCCCGGGCCGATGGCAACGGAAAAGGGTATCCCGGACTCCGTCTGAGAGGCGACATTACTGGCACTGAACATGGCCTCGCAATGGCACCATATATCCGAGAATCACGCCGCATCAAGGCCGTAACTACTATCGTCGAGCAGGACCTCTCACTCAAGGTCCGCGGCTCGAAAGGCGCGGTGCACTATCCTGATAGTGTAGGCGTAGGAATGTATCGAATCGACCTGCACCCATCCACAGGCGGCGACAACTACATAGACGTTGCGTGCTGTCCCTTTGAGATTCCCCTCGGTGCTTTGATCCCGCAAGAGCGACCTAACTTGCTAGCGGCGTCCAAGAATATCGGAACTACACATATAACAAACGGATGTTATAGGCTGCATCCGGTTGAATGGAACGTGGGCGAAGCGGCTGGCCTATTAGCCGCACATTGTCTGGATACTGGGCTATCACCTCATGAAGTGCAAGGGAAAGCGGATCTGTTTGAGATGTTTCACGCGATGATCGTCCAGGAGGGCCTTGAGACAGCATGGCCTGATATCTCGGGCTACTGATAAGAGAAAGAGACATGAAATGGAGCCGGCTATTGCCAACTATTAAAGATTAGTGCATTTACACTGTTTATCTTTAGTTCATAGCACCAATTGTCCATATTTCCTCTTGAATGGGCCCTGCCAGTAAGTTGCAAAGGTTAATCTGCCCATCTCTGCCGAACGACAGCCATTAGTGATACTTACACCAGTAATAGACCCTCACTGAATGGTTATAGGTTTGTTTCAGGAGTTTCTCTTTTGCGTATTGCTGAGTCTTGTCTATAATGGCATCTTTGGATGGAGTTCGATGCTCTGCACGACAAGATATTCGGGTTTGTTGATATAGGGCTTGTCCTGAAAGATCCTGCCGGCGTCGACAGGAACTGAAGACCAGCCACTCTGAGCGAGCTCGTGGGGAGTCATGTTGAACTAAGCCAGGTGGATAATGAAGCTGTATCGGAGACTCAGGTAGAAACGGCCATGCACTGCTTATAAAGGCTTTGGCTGGCTGCAGAATGGAATAATGACCACAAATATTGCAATTAATAAGCACGGGGAAATGTCTAGCTTGACAGGATCAACCTCAGACCGTCGTTCTTGGAGTTTGGGGTCTTAAATGGTCGGATGATGTTTAGTGACTGCGTCTGGTGAGATCTGTCATCAGTCATGCAATTTGATCATCATTCTCACAGGACACACAACTGAGAGCCCCAGAGTAAGTACATACACATAGCTTCTGTACGTTCCTAATATTCAATCTGGGTTAGATGCGTCTATAAAGGTTACAAAACTCAGGAGGACCTTGACTAAACACTATCTGCTCCCTCTACCACAAACACTTGACAGCGATACTTGAAGATCAACAATATCTGGATTACTACTCGTCTTGCTTCGCAATCGCTTCATTCATCATAACTATCCGTGATCTTCACCTGCCGTCGTTTTTCGAATAGCGTGAATTTAATGAGATCGCAGGTTAAGTCCTTCTTTTAAGTTAGGGACGCATGGAAAGGCTTCCAGTATAACAGCTGGTAATATGAGACGCAATTGAAGCACAAATCAGCCATATTCTGGTCTGTAAATTATGTTGCTTATATGTCCCTTTTTGTAGCTAGTGATCAATGTACCTAAAATTGGATATGCGTTCTTCATGGAAGTGTAATGGGCTGTGAGTTGTGCGCCACATATGCATCACCTTAACTTCAAATATGCACGCACGTGTCGACTGAATCACTCCTTTGTGCCCGCAAAATATTTCCCTTATTAGTGCCTGCGTGATTTTGAGTTATTTATTAACACATGCACGTATTTAAATCACGTCAAGCGCTGCCTGTCGTTTCTTGATTCTGAGCCTTTTGAAAAACTACCAAGAGCATACCGCGACCTTGATTAAGTCTGAATCTGATGTCTGAATCATACCATGAATCGATTAATTCAACTATTTAAGGGTCCACGGCACTCACATGAAGAAAGCAGCACCTAGGTCCAAAGAGAACGCCCAAATTTGAACATGTCGGACAAGGACAAGGCAATGCCTAACACACAAATGAAGGACCAAACCAGTGGCACAGATTCAGGAGAACAAAAGAAAGATCATGAGCGCGAAACGTCTAGCATCTTAGCTCCTGGTGGTGCAGAAGGCCTTGGGTCGCTTGGGCTTGATCTTTTCTTGGCTCTACGTGGTTCAGAGACTCCATCCAAGAAGCCGGAGAAGACCAATGGCCCAAAAGACAACACCTGAAGAGCCTTTATGAGCCTATGATACCTTGTATATACAACGTCTTATGGAAGAATGGCTGCACTGGTGAGATGGTAGGACCAGATTCACCTTGACATTATCATTACTACGTTGGGGCCTAGACACCAAGCTCAGTGATGACTAGACGCTGGTCACTGCGAAAAGGAATGTGGACCTTATGAATCGACGACCCGTGAAAAAGAAGAAAACTTAGTCTGTCAATCATCGGCTAAGAGTTAAGCGGAATACATAAAGAGGCCACACAATAAACAAATCGACAAGTCATGGGGAGCTGTTTATCTGCGAATTCCAAGCGCAGCTCAACATAGCCAGAATTTAAAATGTCTAAACGACAAGAAATCCTCATAACAAGTGATAAGTTAACTTGTACTTTAATCTTGGTAGTTGAAAGCCGTTTAACATACGAAATTACATATGCTCTTGCTCCAGCCACCGTCCTCCAACTTCTCCACAATCTTTTCATGAGAACCAAGGTTAAAAAGTCGGGTTTCAAGTAGCCTCGGCCTTGCGACCGTAGACGTATCGAACCGTCATGTAGCTGTGGACCTTGCGGTTACGGAGGAACTTGCGCATCTCCATGAGGAAGATTTGGTACTCGTCTTCGGGCCACTGAAGAATGTTCTTCCAGAGGAGGAGCGTGTAACCTAGAAGAAGTGTCAGAGATAGCAATAAAAAGTTACCTAACCAGTGCTCATACCTTCGAGGTCGTTTTCAAGAGTTGCTTTTACATAGTTACCAACTTCCTTGAGCTCAGGATCCTTGGGCCAGCCACCGATCGGAAACTAGAACTGGTATTAGTTTTATTGCTGATTCATAATGAGACGCCCTCACCTTGTACTCGACACTCTTAATATCGGTAAAGCCAGCCGCCTGAATGCCCTTCTCCTGCAGCTCATCCTCTTGCACGAAGAACGAGTTGCCAAGCCGAGCACCACCTTCAGTGAATAGCTTGGCCCATAGTTTTAGGCAGTCGATGTCGTCGGTGGTACCGTCGTCGCTGCGAATATGTACATCTGCCTCGGCTGATTGAATCCAACTAAATCAATGTTAGACAATACATCAATGCATCAAGGAAGAGGAAGACAAACCCGTCAGGGGCACAGCAGCGGTAAGCTTCCTTGAACAGAGACGTCCAGTCCTTGATGGCACCAAAGAGATATCGGATGTGAATGAAATCAAAGGTGTTATCGTTCCAAGTCCATCGCAGAGTGGCATCGTCAATCTCGAACTTGACATTTGGTGGGATCCAGGTTGGTTGGATGGGAGAAAGATCTGAACCGATGACCTCGGCCTCTGGATATTCGTCTGCAAAGTCGCTGTGTTGTGTGAGTATTGGGATAGTTTGTTAGACAGACAGAGGACGCGGGGCAGCTCTCACATGGCCCAGATACCTATGGATGGTTAGGCAATGCAGTATAAGCTGGGGCATTCAACACTCACCGGTCCCAGTGCCTACATCCAGTACTTTCTAACGGGGTGGTGAGCCAATTGATGAATGTCCAAGGGTAGATACTTACCTGTACATTGTCCTTGATGGGAGCAACGAACAGCCTGCCGTTGAGGAGCAGAGTCAGGGCTTGATGGCTGGTAAAAACTGTCAACACGCGTTGATAAAACCTTGATATATATATCATGGAACGTTACTTGATATCAATAGAGGCAGACTGCTGCTCGTCATTGGGAGTAAAATACTCGGTAGGGTGCCTGTCGCTGTGAAAGGTTCTGCCCTGGATGGTGCGGTACTCAAGGATGCTGGAGGTGATAGAGGCAGTGGAGCTGGCTCTACAGGGATCATCAGAATGTGGCCAAGATGGGAGCATCAGGTTCCTTACGCATCGTCACCAACAGCAGAGTCAGTCTCGCTCTCATCGCCGTCCTACAGCCAACAGAGTCAGTGACATGCATGCCCTGCTCGAGACGAAACTCTGTTTCTCTCACCTGTGGATCAGCAGCGGGAACTAAATCGGGCTGCGTCGCAGGGACCGACTCGACGGCCGGGGCTAGATCGGACCGGCCCGAGTCGGCGGCGACAGCAGCAGCAGCGGGCTGATCAGACATTGTCTCGGTAAGGAAGATATGATGGGGAGATCACTCTATGCAAGACAAGACACAAGGGACCAACACCAGGTGGAGGATTGCTTCTTGAGTTGCAAATTGGTTCAGCTGACAAACTCGGTGAGGGGAGGGGAATGTCTGGTTGCACCGCATCAAAGGGGAGTTTGTGGGCCAGACACGGGCCATTGGACGGATGCGGTTGGTCTTCCATTCCAGGGGGGGTGATATTCATTCCTTGTTAAGCAGGGATTGTCCTGCACTGATACTGATAGAGCCTTATCTACAGAGAAAGAGAAATATCTAGGCCAAGGCCAAGGCCAACGCCAGGGTTCAGTCCATGCTCTCCTGCTCGTGTGTCAACAGCAACAACCTTGGCTCCCTCAGTAACTGTCCCGTTGACGGGGTTAGCAAGTGCACCAGAGGTAACCACGTAGAGCGTCTCTCGATCCTTTCGTCCACGTCCAAATGCAACAGCCGTATCACCAGCCACAGTCAAGGCTCCCACTGCACCAACAACAATCTTGGACTCGCCTGAGCGCGTGTCGACAAACACCACCGAGTTGTCAAAGTTGCTGGTCACATAAATATTGCCATTCTTGTCGAACGCAAAGTCATCAATAAACGTCACCTTCTCCGTCACATCCGCGACCAGCTCAGGTTTGGCGCCCTGGGCTGGGTACCCATCGCTGGTGACTTGAATGCGATAGATGCGTCTCTCAAAAGAGTTGGTAAAGTAGAGACGGTTCTCGCGGATGTGGATTCCGTTGACTCCAACAGCAAAGGGTGTGCCTGGGACGGGATCAAGCTCGGGAAAGACAAAAGCCGTGTCGTCGTACACGCCCGAGCTAATATCGAGACGGCCGATGAGTCCGTTGGCAGAGTCGGCTACAAGCACAGCATCGGATCTACCAGGGATAGCAGCCACGCCGTTGAGGAATGCCGACTTCTTGTTGAAGTCGCTGACCTTGCGGGTCTTGACTTGTTGACCATATCCCGACTGCTGAAACTCGATGGCCCAGGCACCAAACGTTCCAACATCGAATGAACCAACGCCAGGAGATTGGCCGCCAACTGCAATGTATGTTTCGCTGTTGTTGATACCGCCAGGGATCTGGGCAATGCCGAGAAGGGCGTTGATGGAGGAGATATTGGCAAGTTCCTGAAGTTGATGCTGACCCTGGGACCATGGGTCGCGAAGTGTGTAGACGACGGCAGAGGGCACCATCTGCGTCAAGAGGAGGTCGCCATTAGGTCGGACGGCGATGTTCTCCAGCCATGTGCCAAGAGGAAGCTGGTCGAGGGTCTTGGCGGGGAGGGAGTTGGAGAGCGCCAAGGCTGGGAGAGAGAGCGCGGTAAAGAGTAGTGACAACATGATGATGCCTGTTGCACTTGTTCGGCAGCAATGGATGGAGAATAAGGAACAATATCGAGAGAAAATTATGGTTGTTATATATCCGGTTATCCATGAGGCCCTTGTCCCTGTATTTTTAGCCTCACGCACCAAATCGGCCGCTCTAACTTGAAACTCAGTTCCACCGGCAGGGCTACAGGGATTTAGTAATTCCTTTACAAAGACTGACTAAGAGAAACGTACCTGAAGCAAGCCGTAAGTCTTCATCAACACGAGGACTTAACTGCTTTACTAAAGAATTGGTCAGTTTAACAACCTGTGAATAATCATCCACCACGTACTATATATTGAGATGGGAGTAACTAAGCCTGCAACCCTCGTTTGGAAGGAGTATCAAACCACAATCTCCGGGGATCAACTACGACGTGGGTTCGCGAGCCTCGGCAGCCCGGTTCATATCCGTTTCTCCTCTTGAATCGATATGACTGGCCAGCAAATGAGTTGCGTAGCATACCGGGATACGACCTAAACGTCAGTCTGCAGGGGCTGAAAGGGATGCTACCCATCACGCAACACTATACTGATGCTTCAGCGGTTAGTACTAAGTCGATGGTAGCGTTAATGAGGCCCTATAAGTCAAGTCCGGCTATTTCAAGACATAGACATATCTTCCCCTCATCCTCTCAAATAAGAATCAGAACTTGCCCAGTACTGCACTACGTTCTCCTGTTCCAAGCCCGACCTGTACCAAAACACAAGTCACAATTGCAGTAACTCGACCGACAATGATTTCCCATCTAGATTGTGATGTACAAACAAACAGGGTTACTGCAAATCTAATCCCGGAGGTGTGGCGATCATTGAAGACAAGCAGGCCCTTGACGAGAGTTTGTTTCAATCTGCGATCCCTTCATCTAAACATGAAACTAATGCTAATGCTGGGAAACACATTTCCGAGCCCTTCTTTGTTTTAACGTACCTTGGCACAAAGCTTGGCCTGCCAACCTTCACCCTTATTCAATTTAAAGTTCCTACGGTAAATCCAATGCCAACTCATAGAGCCATCAGCCGTCCAGAAAATATATATCTTACATTCGCCATAAAATGTAGAACTATAACAGGCTGTTTATTCAAAGGCGCAAGCATCCCTTTCTGCCCAAAACATCGGGTGATCCTACATACACAGCTGCTCCTTTACACTTGAGGTTTTTGAGCCATCCAGAAATAGTACTTTTCATAGGCATGAATATTGACGTTTTGAAGATCCTTCCGAGCTTCAGCTAAGAACACTTCAATCTCTTCCGGTTGCAGGATCTGGCGTAAAGGCTTTGCAGCCATGGCCCCAAACATATCGTCCACGGCAGTCCTGAGATACAGGCCGATAAGTCTGAGCTTCTTGTCCTAATGATGCAAGTCAGACCAGCCAACTGGCTATGTTAAGGGCCATAGTACTCACTTTTGCCCATGTTCCAATGGGAACTTTGAGAACCTTGCAGCTCACGTTGGTAAAGCCGGCCTTTTCAAGCGGCTCACGTAGGTTCTCGCCTGCGCGGAACTTCATACCAAAGCTGGCTACGGCTTTCTCAGCAGTGTCAAAGAATTTGGCCAGAGGCGCGTCTGGTGCTAGGGATCCGTCGTCGCAGTTGGCGCGGGCATCAAGTTCCTGAATTTCGATCCAGCCTCCAGGTCGCATATGTCTGAGGCCACTGAGTTAGATGGTACTATTAGTTCCCGTGGGGTACTTGTACTGACTCTCGAGCCTGACGAAGTACCTTGACTTGGTCTTTTAGCCAAGGGCTGATGCAGCGCATGTGCACCAAGTCAAAGTCATCGCCGTGCATCCATTCATCTTCGATGTCGTCGACGATGAACTTCAGATTAGGAGGGACCCAGGACGGTTGGATGGGAGAGAGGTCTACGCCAATGACTGAAGCACTCTGGTACTTGTCGGCAACTTGGAAGTTTTAGTATAGAAGCGCCGGGATTGACGTAGAATGAACTCACTGTCAATAGCCCAAATACCAGTACCGGTAGCCAGATCGATAATCTTTTGCGGGTGCTCCCCAATTGGCGCCAGGTGCAGGTTGCCGCTGTGTCGTTTTAGCATAGTTGTCACTTCAAGTCTATCCTTATCATTACTCTGTAAGTTCTAGCATCATGGCATGCTTCATATCGTCGCGGTTCTGCTCAGCGTCGTCATTGGGGATAGGATAGCTTCCTGTTGTCAGTACACGGAGGTATCCGATGCTGGCAAGCTTCTTACGTTCCATGACGATACTGATGATACTATTGAAGTTTCAGTAGACATTCCTATAGACTTCCAAGTACCTCTGACTCACCCGTCTGCCATTCTCAAAGGCATGTTCGTAGACGCTCGAGTTCAGGCTGGTCGAGCCAGAGGACAGCGTCTCCGAGTCGAAATCCGAAGTTGCGAACTCATCATCATCCTGGAGATGCTCATTCGACGAGATGGGCTCAATGGGTTCCTGCACTGACGAGACTGGTTCTGCCATGATACCGTAGTTACCTAGTATCTAGTAGTTTCGGTGTGTGAAAACCCATGAACCGGCCGAACCGAGGAGATGACTGAAAAGGTGGGCTCATACTAGCAGCCCCGCACTACCTACCTAGCTACCTACCTACTTAGGTACAGTCCGCCGGAGTTTGCGCTATATTAACGCCGGTATGCTCTTCACTCAAAAATTGGATCTTATTCCTGCTCTTGTATTAACGAGTAGTTTATTACATCTTGTGTAGTAAATACCTATTCTTATGGGTTTTATAATGGCATTCACATATATCTTCAAAATCTGATTACAATACGGCCCAGTTTTACAGGCAACGGAACTATACCTGAAACCAGGCATTGGTGCGGGTATCGGTCCGAAGCCATTCGGGGACTAAAAGCTTGGCATGGAGACATCAACCCCTTCACAAAAACGACGATCTATTTCAACAAGATATGGATTATTAGTTAACAAAGGCTTCCTTCTACTCATCTAAACAAGTCATTATCATCTCTATCCTCTGTTTCCTAATTCGCTATATCTAGGTAGTCAGACAAATGAAAAATAATAGCAAAGTGCAGACAAATCCATCATAACGAATCATCATGCGAACTCGATAACAAACTCCATGCTCTGGCCTGGTCTGCATTTGGTGCCCGGCGCTACAGCCATCACCACCGACCAACTACCAGAAGCGCATCGCTGGAAGGCATTGCCCTCTCTGTTGCAGTTCCAGTATCCTTCAGGCCTACACGCACTGCCAGCAACCATGTTGCCAGTAGGTGCTCCAGTAGGGACTGGCAGGGCTGTCGTTTTGCGGGTTGTCGACTGAAGTGTCGTCTTCTTAGTAGTCGTGGGCTTGGGAGTCGTCTTGGTGGTTGACTGAGGGACGGTAATAAATACACCACCAGGTCTGCAGTTGACGTTAGAACAGCTAACCACGAATTCCGAGGTACCAACTTACTTTGTAGTAGTCTTCGTGGGAGCCTTAGTTGTTGTAGTCTTCTTGGTAGTGGTAGGAAGTTGGGCTCCAGGACCAGCTGGACACTGGCCGACCGGCGGCCCAGTGTTGGAAGAGACCATAGAGACATCAGGTCCCGGGTTGGGGAACATGAGGTCTTTTGTCTCGGTGGTTCCACAGCCATTACCAACGTTTGCAACAAACATGGCTGGGCGGTTTCGCATAGGCGTTGAGGGAGTTCCCTTTCCAGCCTTGACGGTAATCGGAGCGCAGTTCATGTACATCTCGCGATTGCCGATTCTGTTAAACCAGCTCCACGCAAAGAGAGCCACGCCAGCGGGCGTATCGACTGGAAGGGTGAACCTGAAGGACGAAGTGGGCGAAGTAGGACAGTTGCCGATCCAAGACTGAATTACAGTCCAAGTCCTACCGCCATCAAAAGAGAGAGAGGCCTGGCAGCTGCCACCACTATGATCTGCACCGCCAGCGATGTTAATAGTGTATTGGTTACCAGCTGTCCAGGTAGCAGTGGGTGCACCAGCAGCAGTGCCCAAAAGAGAGTGATAACCTTTGCAGGGGAAGTTGCGTCCATCAGGAGTGAGTGGAGATGTCATGCTGTAGTCAATGTCCCATCCTGCATTGGGGTTGTGTTTGCTCTTGAAAGGAGGAGGGTAAGTCATCTCCATGTGCGCCTGGGCTAGACCAGCTAGTCCCAGGACCGCAGAAAGAATGCTGAAAGTTTTCATATTGAAAAGTGAATGAAGAAGTAGTGTTAAGAAATAAAGATAGATAAGAAAATGCCGAAGGCTGGAAGGGTGCTTGTAGTCGACCTGCGTTGGAGAAGCTAATAAAACGTAGATAGCAGGCGTCCTCGCCGTAGTTATATAGCCTCCAGTCTTCGATGCAGTTGGTTACAAGAGTGCCAACTGAGCGAGTTGTGTCTCAGAATAAAGGGATTGTGGAATCGCTAGCGGCCTTGCTGCAATGTATTGGGACCTAGAATGCGGCCGTGGTGAGGAGGATTCGAAAACCAGCCTCGTTGACAAGACTGAAAACGAATGAGGTCTCACTTCCCAGTCACAGAATGGATTGAACGAGGGGATTACAAGTGAATCACCGAGTCACAAGGGGCCACGAAAGCAGAAAGACAATGGACAGTGCCGGTTAAATGTAAGACAGGGGCTGGCGACAATGTCTGCCAAGGCCGGAAATGCCATGGAACGGCCGTGAACCATTCTTTCATTCTTGAACTCACTGAGAAGATATGCTAAGACTAAAGGAAAAAGGTAAATGTAGGGTAGGGTTATTTTGGAACGGTGTTTGGTCTCGACCGACGTTTCTCGAACTCAATAATGATATATCGCTGAGCGGTGAGCTTCACAAGGAGATTCGTAATCTTCATTTCTTGCTCATCTATATATATGCGGGCTTGTTCGAAACTCAAGTCGTAATATGATAATTTAAGATACAAGATCATTCATCCAAATGCAAGGGCCGTAGAGAGCCCCTGAATTGTGCGCTTCTAGCCGTTACACGCCATTTCTGCTGGTCCCTGAAAGAAGCGACGCCACCCGTTGCAGGAGAAGACAAGTGTTCCTGGCGGTTGCATTCCTCGCCTGCTCAGGTGTGGAAACAAGCCAAAGTTTTGTTGTGGCTGAGTAGAAAAAGATCCATGTCTGAGGAATGCTAAGAAATAAAAGGGAGGCGGGATCTTCGACGGTTTCGGCATTGCCACCTTTAAATATAATCTAGATGCGGTTTTAGACGCCGCCGGCATAGAAGAGATATAGTTCTGGATTATACTAGAGCGTTGTGAACACGAGCTTCGCCGAGTGCCCAAAGAGGGTCGCGAGCGGTTTAAATGCTGACTAAGCTATCTATATGACTAGGCGCGTTGTATTTGCACCGCCGACGGTGCAAATAAGATCACGTGACTGGCCGCACCGCCGGGGGTGTAAATAAGATATATTACATAAGCAAGGCATCTTAACCTTTTAAAACTATAGAAATTATATTTAAAATTAAGATTAGAAAAAGGGTTAAAGTTAAAGTTAAGGTTATAAAGAGGGTTAACGTATATAATAAGCATGCGTTACATCCAAGTATATGTCGCACTTTTCTTAACCCTTTTATATAGAAATCACTAGAAAAACATAATAAACGCTAAATTAATTAAAACTAATCGTTTTATTCTTCTTTAGATATTATAATAACTATTTAATATATTCTTACGTTATGCCTAGTCCTGCCGCATCCTTTATAACGCCTTTCCTTTGTTTACGCCGACCTTCTATAACTACTATTCCTTAACGATTTACCCTCTACCTACCTATTAGTATTTATCTAATTAATTACCTGCCTTCCTTCCTTTACTGTTATTACCCCTTTTTTCTATAGTTAGGTTCTTTTTGCTCTCTGCCGCCGGCTTAATATCTTATTTGCCTGCTAAAGGTCTTAGTTTTTAGCCCTTAGTAAAACATTCTTATGTATTATTGCCTTAGTTCCCTTAGCAAGAGACTTAAGAGCTCTTAGGATTAACTCTAAAGAGCTACTTTAGTGCCTTTTGATTTATCTATTAAGGTATTTAGACTAAAATTAGGCCTTAAGCACTGTCTTTAGCGTCTTTAAGACCTAAGGTATAAAATGGCTAGCCTTTTTTTTAACCGATGTTAGAGTCTATAGCTGTATATTAAGCTTTAAGACCATACTTTCTGGGTTAAAAGGTATAAGCCTTACTCCTCTAAAAGCCGCCTTAATATTTCTTTCTGTTATAGTAGCCTAAAATGCAGTATAAAAAGCCAGAAAGAACTTAGTCTTAGAAATATAGGTTATTAAGCATTAGATTAAATGCTTAATTTCTTAACTATAAGCCTTCTTAAGTAGGCTAAAATACCTAACGTTAAGAGGCTAAAGTAGATAAGATAAATAAGGCAGTATATAAAGTGTAATAATCTCTTTTTCTTTATAATATCTCTTAAAATCGATAGAGTGGTGACTTTTATGCCTATTAAGGATTAAAAGACAATAACGACCAATTAATCAGTTAGCTATATATCAGTTAAAGTGCTTAAGCCACTTAAGACCTATTTTATTATCGGTCTAGCTATTTTAGGTTATTATAATAGCCTAATTGCCTAAAAGGTTACTTTCTTAATACCAGTTAGTAAGGTAATATTAACTTATACTTATAATAAACGGCAGGATTACTTAGCCTTTAGCATTAATTGCTTAAATGATAGTAATATATTTTTAGTTTTTAGGCTATATTAATTTTAGCCTTTTATACCTTTCTATACCTATAATGACTATTCTGCTTATAATAAAGCCTATTATAAAGCCAGTCTTATTAAAATTATAGATATTAATAAGGTTAATACTATATTTTATAATTATATTCTCTATAAGCCTAAACTAATTGTAAATAACAGTCAGATCTTTACATTTAGCCCTTTAGTAGTTATATCTACGAAAAAAACGCATCTTAAGCTCTTTATGCCGCTTAATAAAGTTAGAAGTCTAGCGCTTGCCGATAGGTAATGCGTTACGGTCGGCAAGCAATCAGTTAGCTATTTCTTCTATACCATACAGTCGCAAGGGAAATCCTTATAAATTAAGGTTAAAAATAAACTAAACTATAATTTTTTCCTTTAGATTAAAGAGTCAGTATAACTTTAAAATCTAATTGCGTTAAGACTAAATGCCATTCTGCCGGCAATATAGCCTATACTTAGAGATCTTATAGAGCTTTACAGTACGTTAGATACTTAGCTTTAAATTATTTTAAAGAGCTTAAAGGGCAAAAAGAGTTCTAGCCTTAATATTTAGGTCTAATATATTTTATGGTTAAAGAATCAATTGGTTAAACGAAAAGTTAGGTATAAGAGGGAAAAGTGTGACGTATACTTA
>JAJJWO010000261.1:0-28833 GCA_021655895.1 Fusarium sp. NRRL 66739
ACTGCGAACTCTACCACTCCCAATACGCCAAATAATATTGCAACCTCTTCTCCCCTCGAGTCAACTGTCTCGGCGACTTCTCCCACCCCTCGGGCGGCCTCCCCCACCGCATCTACCAGCTCGTCTACGCGACCGAGGTTTCTTTCGCGCCTCAGCCTCCCCATCTCCCTCCCTTTACGCAATCGAAACCGCAATATAGCCGACTTCCATATTCGCGCCGAAGAACCGCATCGTCGATATAGTGCTGGCGACAATGTCCGTGGTGCTGTCGTCATCGTCATTGTAAAACCCGTGCGAATCACACATCTGACTGTGTCGCTGCATGGATATGTTCGCGTTCTCAAGGACCCAGCTTCGGTCACCAAAGCTCAAGGAAGTATCGTGTTGCCGCAGAACGGCGACTCAGCACGCCCACGATATCACGGCAATGGGCTCGCGAGCCTTTTTCAGGACGAGCAGGTACTAAGCGGCGAGGGGAGACTGGAGCCGGGCAGATATGAGTTTGGATTCGACCTCATGTTTCCCGACAAAGAACTGCCGAGTAGCATTGACGTAGGGTTATTGCTCCTTCATTAGCAACCAGATCATACTGACTCGCGGCGCAGTTTGAGCGAGGGACCGTTTCATATATGGTTACGGCTACGCTGACGCGACCAACGTCAATTGCCCCGACATCATCATGCGAAAGGAAAGTGATGCTGGTAGAAAACGTGGATGTAGGATTATTGCAGTCGCCGAGACCACGAACTATCTTCCTCGAACCGATATCGAAGCGAAACCGCAGGAGAAAGTCTGTGGCACTGGACAAGTCATCTGTCGCCCCATCCGAGGTCAATGAAGTCAATTCAGAGCAGGATCCAATCGAGACACGAACAGAAGAGCTTCGTGAACACAACATGGACCCCCGGAGCCCAATACAGAGCGACATGCGGAGCGAAATCAGTGGGGAGAGCGGCGTCAGCAACAGCACGAACTTAAGTAGGCCGGACGTCGCGCTGTCCCAGGTAGGAACGCTCACATCAGCGAAGCAGCAGGCAGTGGATAAAAAGACGATAACAGCAACGGTAGAATTGCTCAAGGGAGGTTGTTTGCCGGGCGACGCCGTTACTGTGCGGGTCACAGTCCAGCATACTAAACGTGTCAAAAGCATGACAGGTGTAATTGTGACGCTACTTCGGCAAGGCAAGATCGACAGCAACCCACCAAGCGCCCTCTTCGACGAGTCTTTGAGCCGTGAAGATGTGGCTCGCATTGATAGGGAGGAGGTGTTTCCTCGATCGCGAACCGGTCTAGGTGGTCTCTCATTGAGTTCGTCGAGCTCCACGAGCATATTCCGCAAGGATCTCGACCAGAACATCGCGCCGTTAATAATCGACCCCAGCACCATGCAAACGTCAGTCACTGTTACGGTCAAGTTGCCTGATGATTCTTTCCCGACAATTAAGGGAGTTCCCGGAGAGATGATCAGCTTCAAGTACTTGGTTGAGGTAGTTGTTGACCTTGGTGGAAGACTGTCAAATCAAATGCAGACTGGGCCTGCTTCTAGGTTCGGGTCCTATGGCCAGGGAAGCGCAGACAACCACACCTACGGCCCGAGGAGAGGAGCGAATATTGCAGACACCTCTCAGCTGCGACACGAAAAGGGGGTTATTGCGGTGTCGATGGAAACGGTGGTGGGAACTATAGACTCAACTAGGGGCAGGAAGAGGTCGAGAGCTTCACCAACTTCACGGAGCGTACGGATTCTTGAAAGCGACGAGGAGGATGTAATCGGCCAAGAGCCGATCTATACCGACGAGGTTCCTTCTGAACAACATCGAAGCGTCCAACCACACTCTCCTGCAGGCTATTTCTCAACACAACTCAACGGGAGTCGTCCTCCACCGATCCCTTCACATCCACCGCAACCATACTCACAAGTTCCTCCCTTGGAGCCTCCGCCGCACTCGTCCCAGGACCCTTCTCAGTCACATATCAACCAAATCAACGGTTTCAGCCACTCTCCCGCTGCTCCTTCGTATATCCCTCCCCCTGAGATACCCAATCAGCACAACTTGTCAGAGAAGGACAGAATACGGCAGGCCGAGACTAGATTGTTACCGAGCCAGCCGCCAGAGGCGGGACCATCGGCAAGTAACGGCGATGACGATATCTACGATGCGGAAGACGTGCCTCAAGTACCTACTCCAGAGGCTGGTTTTGCTCCAAGTGTCCCAAGCGCTCCAGACGCCGGCCCCTCGGCACCGACAGAAGACGACATTACTTCGATACCACCACCGGCGCCTGAAGTAGTAGAAGACAAACAGGAACTCGAACGGCGCCGATTATTGAACGAAGCCAGTGCTCCGCCAGAGGTTCCTGAGGATATGCAACAAAGAGGCAACGCCGGGTCGTCAAGAGAGATGGAAAGCAATGGGGAACCCAGTGCTCCAAGCGCTCCCACCCTGGATGATTATGATGATTTTCCAGGGTACGAGTCTGGTGCAGGGCCGTCTAGTAATTCAAGACATGGTGATGAGGAGCAGCTGCCGGCATACCAGCGATGATTTTGGCAAAAGTATATTAACAGACATATGAGAATATGGGTCACGATGGTTATACTATAATTCGAGGGCGTCATGATTGGATATCTGGCGTTTGGGTATATGATACGATTTATATAACGATAATATGCTGAACTGTTGGGTATGGGTATATCAACACTACCTGTGCAGCCATTTATTAAGAGCATATACTCGTTGCGTCATGTCTCTGTGAGATTTGAATACTTTGGTGAGAGGTTTTTGTCGGCTGGAAAGAGAATATATAAAATATCTGTCTAGTTTTGTACAAAAGGCATGGTACTGGGAGGCAAAGCTCTTATCGAGATTTAGCCTCTACAAGGCGCCGTCACTGAGATCATTAAAAGTCTAGTCATGTCAAACTAATAATACATGAAGACAAGTATCGACACATCTATCTCCTGGCGCCAGAGTAGCCGAATGTTGTCTAGAATATACCAATGCTTTTCTTTTCCTCTTCCCTTGCTCCTCAATGCTGCAACACAACGGGCTTACCGCTCTCCCAATTATCCAGGCTCTCCTTGATGTTGACCCAGTAGCGCAGGCGCACAGCCTCGTGCTNNTCATCGTTGGCAGCACGAGGCTCGTCCAAGTCCTCCTCGCTCTCTGCCTCCTCGATCTCCTCGCGCGCCTCCAGCACAAGCATTAACAACTCGGGCTCCTCCACCTTGAGGGTCTCGTCGTTTGCGACGTCAACGCCCCGCAAGGAGAGCAGATACTGTGCCCGCAGAAGAGGGTTGGCGAGCGTCTTATAGGCCTCGTTTATACGCGCCGACATGGCCTCGGCGCGAGTCTTGTCCTGCGAGGGGTGCATGTCCGGGTGTGCGCGGGCCTGCAAGCGGAGGAACTCACGGCGCAGAGCGCGCGTGTTGATGGGGAAGTGGCCCGCCGGAGGAGGTCCATCGGGGAGAGTCTCGGGGAAGAGGTCATAGTGTGTGGTTGGCGGTGCGGCGGGCGCGGAGGACGGTTGCGACTCGGCCTGCGCGGCCCCGGATGCAGAACGAGCATGGATGAGAGCCGTCATCGGGCCCCGAGCGGCCGTTGCAAGAGCTACGCGGCGCGGTAGAGTTGTCGCTGACGCAGAGGGTCGATGTGAGGGCGCAAGAGTTGAGGCTCGGCGGACTCGGAGTTGACACCGGACACAAAGCCGAGAAAGATCGCGTACAACGGGAGAGGCGATAAAGGGTCGCATGTTTTATTAAGGATGATAGAAATGTCGCTGTTCTTCAATTCAGGAGAAGGAAGTAAGCGTTGAAGAAGAAGAAGGCAAGATGGTGAAACTGCTTCACAGGAATAAAAGCAGAATTATCATCCCTTGTGGTGCCCCTCCAGAAGGCGTTCTCAATGTCATGAATATTTTTAGCGTGTATTGACCTCATCGGTGGCTGTTGTGGCTTCTGGTCGTGGCGTAGCGCTATCAGTCATGATGGATATTGTCTATTGTACTGTATACCTCAAGGCCCAATTTATTCGGCGGATCATACCGCCGAACTAAGTATATCTACAGTCTCCAGGAACAGTGATTCCCATGCCTTCGGACAAGGTCGGCGTCATGATCGGGATCCAGTCCGAACCAATGACGGAGAGGGTAAAAGGGATCAGTCATTGTACGCAGGCGTGTATCATGTTTTGAGCCATGATAGCAATAAAAATACGTATAGACAATAACTTTTTCTGCTAATCCCTAGTCATGAGAGATCCATGTAATTAGACTTATACCGACTTTTCTTTTTCTCATCTCGTTCCTGTACTCTGCTCATAACACATCATCGCATCCCGCAGCCTGCCCCCACAGGAACTGGACCCCCAATCCCTAGAACCCAATTGGACACGGGATAGTGTCTGCCGAGCTTTGAGTAGATCTACGAGACGCGATCTTGATATCTAATCTGACTTTATTGCTTATTCTTTCTGTCTTTTTTGGCTTCTTTCTTGTCCCACCTGTTCTCATATACCCCATCTGTATCATCTCTCGCAAGAATGGCCAAGGTCTTTGACGCGGCTGAAGGTACGGATAGCCCCAATCAACCCTCACCGTGTAATGTAGCAGAGGGCGCAATTCGCTAACGTATCATTCTCACGAAAGTGGCCAAGCACAATACCGCAGAAAGCTGCTGGGTTATCCTCTACGGCAAGGTCTATGATGTGACCGAGTTCCTGCCCGAACACCCAGGCGGTAAAAAGATCATCCTCAAGCTCGCTGGAAAGGATGCCACCGACGAATACGACCCCGTTCACCCGCCAGGCACCCTCGAGGAGAATCTCAAACCCGAGAACTTACTCGGTGAAGTTAACCCTGAGACTCTCACTGAGCCGCAATCAACCGATGACAAGGCTGCCACTCGGTCAACACAAGACCACCCTCCGCCAATGGCATCGCTCATGAATCTTGACGAGATCGAGGAGGAGGCTACTAAGCGCATCTCCAAGAAGGCCTGGGCGTACTACTTCTCTGCCAGCGACGACCTATATTCAAAGAGCTACAACAACCATGTCTATAGGAACATCTTCCTCCGACCACGCGTTTTTGTCGACTGCACAGCTTGCGACCTCTCTACGACACTAATTGGCAATAAAGTTGGCCTGCCAGTCTTTGTATCCCCAGCCGCAATGGCTCGCCTGGCCCATCCAGACGGTGAGCAAGGCATTGCTAAAGCATGCTCTCGATTCGGCGCCATGCAGATAGTGTCCAACAATGCCTCCATGACTCCCGAGCAGATCATACAAGGCGCAAAGCCAGGCCAGACCTTTGGCTGGCAGCTCTACGTTCAGAACCAGCGGGATAAGAGCGAGGCCATGCTCAAGCGCATCAACTCTATGCGCGATTACTTCAAATTCATCTGCCTTACCCTCGATGCGCCTGTACCCGGCAAGCGTGAGCTCGACGAGAAGCAAAACTTTGACTATTCCGAACCTAGTCCCGCCAGCGGCGAGAGCAAGCCTGGTGCTGGAGGTGTTGGTCAGCAGCTCTTCTTTGGCACCGCTGCTGACTTAACCTGGAAGACGACACTTCCTTGGCTGGCAGCTCATACTGATCTTCCCATTGTTTTGAAGGGGTTGCAGACTCATGAGGATGCATATCTAGCGGCCCAGTATGCTCCCCAGGTCAAGGCCATCATCCTATCAAACCATGGTGGCCGTGCTGCAGACACGGCTCCTCCAGCTATTCACACGCTCCTTGAGATCCGAAAGTACTGTCCCGAGGTTCTGAGCAAGGTTGAAGTATGGGTTGATGGAGGTATCAAACGAGGAACGGATGTCGTAAAGGCGCTCTGCTTGGGTGCCAGCGGTGTTGGCATTGGACGTGGAGCCCTCTTCGGACTCGGAGCTGGTGGTCAAGCCGGTGTCGAGCGGGTACTTGAGAGTAAGCTGAGCCCGCAATTCCTATCTTCTCCGATATATTGCTAACACATGCAAACTAGTTCTTGAGGCGGAGACAGCAACGTGTATGAGGCTGCTCGGAGCCAAGAACATCTCGGAGCTTGGACCTAAATTCGTAAGATTTCCCCAGCTTTTCCCCAGACTCCACCCGCCCTGCTGGGCGATCGACTAACTCACTCGGCAGGTTAACGCTCGACGAGTGGAACGAGACATCTACGATGGAGAGCCAGGGCTGGATCGCCACGGCTTGTGGACGAAGTCTAAGCTGTGAAGCAAAGAACCTGGCGACAACATCTTTCATATGCCAAATGGAGCCTCGGCTAACAGGCCTAATATACATGCGAGATCTTCCCAAGCTCCACTGCACCAACTAGGGCCCCCTGCTCCCGTCAGAATGGGCGACAGCAAGTCTTGCAGAAGAGGTTTGAGGCATAACTATCTGAGCCCAGAAGTCCAGGATTTGTTTCTGGTGACTTTGCGTACTAGGCTCTGCATGACATAAACAGTGCCTAATAAAGTTTCGGAGCTCACCCTGAGACGGAGGCGGAAAACTGATACGAGGCCGGACAAAAGATGTGGATAAAGATTGTCATAATGTTGGATGTACATACTGAGTATGTGCGGCGCTGTAAGTTGGGGTTTGAGCTTGCTTCATCGAGTATGTACATATTATATATCAGAAAGAACAAGGACAAGAATAAATCCCATGCAAAGATTAACAACAATTGAGACTCTCGCATCAGTAGAAAGTCACTGATCGTACAAAGGCATTGGCCTGTAATCATCGTCACAATGGTAATTTAGATATTCGGAGCCAGGCAGCGAGTCAAGATGCGAGGAGGGGCTCGGCAGGGACATGGGTTTACACAAATCAGATGTCATCCTTGGCATTGCTTGGGAACCCTGGAAATTAACCATGCCCTCAAAGGGTTTCCCGGCCGAGATGGTGTGCCGCAGCCGGCCCTTCCAGGGTGGCACAAGGGGCGTTTCCTCTTTGCGCCGCTTGCTTGCCTACGAGCCACTGTCATGGTCAGATGTCATGATCCAAGGTGGCGTCTAAGGACAGTCTTGCCCATGGAAACAAAACGGTTGGTTGTATTGCAAGCCACTGCGCAACTTTAAAATCTTGGAGAGGGCTCCAACACAACGTCGGTATTACAAGGATGCATTTCCGTTGGTCGAATATTCCTTTTTTTTCGGATGACTAGTCAGGATTAGCTCGCCTGCTGCTCAATCAACAGATGGCTGATCGCCAAGTCTTACACTAGGTCAGGTACTTATGTATTGGCTTGGCTCAGTCGATCATATTGAGTCTTACGGTTGGTTCGTGTTCGTTATCCACGTTTGCTTTTGTCGCGTGCAACACTTTCCGTTACTTTTCTCATATTCACAATTTGAGACACGCTTTTTTCCTAACCAGATAACGTTTGTTGAATAAGTGTCTTTATGATTTTGACATAATGTCTATGCAGGACTGACCTTGAATATGTGTCTTTTCCCTAAAGCTTTGTTGAAGACTTGAAAACAAACAAGTACCTAGACTACTTGCGGCATAAGTAATGGGCTTTTCGAAAGACAAGGAAACGGAGTATTCCTGTTAATGGCACTGTTAACACCACAAACTTGGCATTTACAGTACACCATCTAGACTGGCGTCGAATTCTATGAGTACTGCTGTTGTCGCGACCCATGTTCATGTGCCATCAAAACTCTCGAAACCTCACTTCGATCCGCGCAGGGGCTGTAACTTAAACAAACTTTACCAGAGTAAGCAATAGTAAGTTCATTGATGTGTTTATTGCATGTTTTGAAAATTCCGTCCCAGCTCGGTCTTTTCTGTTGTAGGGCATCTACGAACGGGACTTCTAGATAGAAGTGGTAGGGTATACCAGTCACCGTCCGTTTTACGGTGGTTCGACGACGACCAGGGAGTCGTTGTTAAGAGCAACAACCTTGCCGATTTGGTACTTCTAACAAATTCACAAGCTGCCGAGGAACAGTTGAATTTTCCAGTAATAGATCAGGCACCTGGGTTCTGACTAGGGTCACGGTCTGTCGACAGGGAGGAAGAGCTCCCTCTCCGCCCCGACCCTATGCGGGGCAAAGCTGGGGATAGCGCCGTGGTTTTCGTCGGCCACTTGCCTTTTCTGGCAGGCAATGCCCGTGTGTAAATGCAAAAGGAACTCGGGCATGGCGATCTAGCCCTGTGAAGGTTGAGGGCTGCAGATTGTGTATGGGTGTTTTGGGTTCCTTCTTATTCCGCTGAAGGTAAGGTTTGCAGAATGCCAGCACGACCGATCCTTTACCCTGGCATTGGTACTTAAACTTGGTTGTTGTTCCGCAGAAATTATTTATTGCTTGTTGAAGGTTGACTTGTTCTCCTTCGCTTCTGGTCTATAACTTCCCCTGCCACCAGATTGTTTGTTCCACTTCTCCTATTTGCCGACTCTGATTCTTGATCACAGAATCTTGGCAAATCTTCAGCATCAACATGTCGGAAAAGAACCAGGTGTCCCAGACGGAGACCGGGGCCGTCGCTGGGTCTAAGAAGCGAACCTGTGCACGACACTGCAAGCGCTTCTGGTGGGTTCACCTGATTATTCTATGTGTCATTGTTGTCATTGTGGTTCCCGTAATGTAAGTCATGATCGTGTGTCGTTCCAAGCACTCATCACAGAGTTGACATTGTTGCTCCTTAGTATTCTCGTCGCTGTCCCCAAAATCGCACAAGACAAGATCAACGATGCCAAGCTGGAGATCCAGAACGTCCGAATTCTCGACACCGAGGAAGATGGTTATCTAATGGAGATTGATTCAACTATCACATCCGATGGCAAGATACATGCCAAGATTGATCCTTTCGAGGCTGAAATGTATCTCGAAGATTGGCCGCCGCATGTGCCGTTCGCGACAGTGAACATGCCTGAGACCAACAGCAACAAGCACCAAGTTGTCAACGTCAGTCAAAGTGTCAGGATCGCCGATATGAATGAATTCACCCGTTTCAACATCTGGTTCCATAACAACGAGACCGTGCGTGTCACCGTCAACGGAAGGACAAAGGTCAAGCCATCAGGTTTGCCACGCAAGTATGGTGTCACCTTCAAGAAGACCATTGAATTCAAGGGTCTTAACCATTTCGCTGGCACCGAAGTCAACGACGGTCATATCGGTTTTGGTGACGGTAGAGATGCGCCCAACTTCAACGGCACTACCACCATTCCGAATGCCTCCGTGTACACACTAGACAACGTAAGTGCTTTATTCCACGCTGATTGACCGATGAGCTTACTTTATCTATAGGGAAACGTTACCTTTACAAATTTCGTTGGCGACATGGAAGTTGGTACTCTTACTATTCCAAACTTGGTGCTTAAGCCAGGCAACAACACCGTCAACATCACAGCCAGCATGAACCAGAGCGCCGTTCTTGATGCCGTCCAAAGGGAGCCATACTGCCAAACAGGCATTCTCCCCTTCAAACTGCTGGGTAAGTCGGTAATTAACCACGGCGAGAACCTCACCTACTTTGCTGCAGCATTGGGTAGCTCGAACCAGACTGTCGAAATCGACATTGGTGCCATTCTTAAGAAGGATCTTGATTACGATGTCAAGTGCAGAAGCAATGACGAGTGATTGTGAAGGCTCGTTCGGTTTTTGGTCTGCGTGTCAGGTGCGTAGGCAGTAGCAGGACGAATGAGGATGATTGCGAGACAGGTCGTGGTGGATGTTAATGTACGCCACCTGGTCGAATCCTGTGAAGCTAGCTGGTGGTTCGACCGAGGCTGTGTGGCGGTTCTTATGATACCTTTGATGCGAGTCACCATGTACGTCCGATAGGGCTCTGAATTCAAATTTTCAACACTGCATTCCATCGGTTATCAACGCTGGCTCATCACCTGGCCTCGGCAAGAGGTCGTTTTGTAAACGCAAGGGGTCGTCGTATGTGGTCGATCCATCCTAGTTCCAGCCGCCTTTCTGTTTCTCGCCTCTGGAGAATCCACCCTTTGTTGTTGTATCCTGGCTTGTTGAGTTTGTCTGCGGGACAAAGTCGACAGTGGTTCTGCCGCCAGTCGCTCTCTCTACCTCTTTTTCTTTCGCTACTTTATCATGGCTTTTCCGCAGATTGTCCTTCAAAGCCCATTCTGGAAATGCTGCAGGGTTCCATAAATCGGTTGGCAACGTGGTTGAATACTGGTTGCGCTCATCAACTTCAACGAATTTCAATAGTTTGTCCATCAAGCTAGGATTCTTCAGTGCTGAGGACTGCTCCAGCTTGGCATTGAAGTGTGTTCCCTTCTTCTTGAGTTGGAGGAACTGTTCAAATTTCTTGTTGGCCCCTGGAGGTGGTGATCCAGGGGGGGATGGTGGAATATCTAGGTTAGGCACTGAAGGCAGGGTAAGATCGCGTAAAAGAGCGCGATTGGCCGAGTATGGCGAAGAAGGCGCTTGCGTCGGGTCTTGGCTATCTACGACAACTTCTTCCATGGGTGGTAAAGATGGTCCCAAGGGCACAGTGTTCTGCTGAACTGGCCCTATGGTGACCGTGTCTTGGTTCTGAGACTCGGTCTCTGCAGTGAGATCAGACGGGTTCCGCAGGCTTGATACGGGGACGTGATGACTGTGGATTGAAATTACCTGATACAGTAGCCTTTTGCTCCTTTTCTTGGTTCTGCGGCTCGGGAGCAATTGGTGTTTTAACAGGGTCCTATAAGGATCAGCCAAATTCATGTGAAGGCTCGGAGGATGTTTACCGTTACCTTCTTTTCGCGTACTGAAGGTTTGACGTCCTGGAGTCCTTCCTCTTCATCGCTACTGGCATATCCAACGAGGCCAGCCATGTTTGTAGAATACCTAGTTAGGTGAGGTGAAAGAGGTGAGAACTCTAGGTATGGAAGTTTAAGACGTAGATAAGGTACTTGGTAGGTGATTGAAACTCAAGGCAGTTGCAACTGCAACAATGAAGCTCTTTTGGGTTTAGCGCGGCTCTTTTCTTTCAATAGTAGTGCCTGTCCAATGCGGATGAATTTCGGATAATCACCCCAGATTTTCAAGCTTTAATCCATCATTTTCATCTGCCTTTTTGGCTCCAGTTTCAACGCCAAACAGACAACCCACCCTTCCTCCTTCGTCACATCTATCGCCAACTACGACGGCGCTTATCTCGAGGTTGATCATAGCTTCTTTCTTCAGCTCTGAAGAACAGTTTACAGATAATCGGCATACTTGCGCCAACAGCACGAGACCGCGCGTTATCACTGGCGTTGCCAAGGCTTCGGTCTTCCGTTAAAAGTACTACTCACCAACGAAGTGTCCTGCTGAGCCTGCGAGACCACCAACAATGGCTCGGCCGAGAGACTCGCGCTCACCAAGTCCTGCAGGCAGCACACAAAATTCTCGCCGTCACCGCAAAGATGATGATCGACGGGATAGGGATCGCCGCGATGATGGAAGGGACCATCGTCGGCGCAGCAGATCGCGCAGCCCTGACGTGAGGAGACAACATTACCAATTTGACGAGATTTCTTCTGACCATTCATCCCGTAAACAGCCCCGAAACCGCGATCGTGACCGCGACAGAGATCGAGATCGTGGACGAGATCGTGACTATTATCGTCGAAGAGAACGCTCGCTAGATCGACGCGATGACAACTATTACCGAGGTGGACGACGAGACCATCGAGAAAGAGATCGCCGGAGGTCCCGAGACCGCTACGATGATCGCAATCGTTCACCCGACCGTCGACGCAACCGCAGCCGAGAAAGTGATCGTGATGTGAGAAGGCGAGACGACTCCCGCAACCGCGTCCCTGGGCGCCGGGAGGGTACGGCTGACTCCCTTACTCGCAGCAACCGTGAAGATGGCCGAAACCAGAAGACTCCGATTGGAGATAGTGGAAATGATGCTAGCAATGAGGTCCGACGACACATTGATTCTCCTGTCGAACGCTTTGCTGATATCATACAGTCACCAAAACCCAAGATCAATGCCGCACAGTCTGAAGCTGACAAGAAAGCTGAGCGACTGGCTAAGCTTGAGGCTTGGAAGAAAAAGAAGGAGAGCGCGGGTCAGAAACAAAAAGACGTGAATCCAAGCCAGACAAGGAACCTTTTGGCTGAAATGGACAAAAAGGCGAGCGGACCGTCATCAAAGACCGTATCTCCGACAGCTTCTGCCACTGCTTCGCCTGCTGCCACACCAGCTTCTGCATCCCCTGTAGCGTCATACTCTGGCAAGTTTGACCCGAAGGCTATCGCGAAGAAGTCCGCAGCTTCTCGAACGCATGATGCTGCAAAACCTGCTCTCGGTTCTCTGGGAAGTCAGCCCGATAGACCTTCGGTTCCAGTCAAGCAAATCAGCAACGGTATGTCCATGCCTCCCCTTCACTACTCAGGCTTAATTGACAAATCGATTTCAGCTTCGGCACTTCCTGCCAATAGATCTAAAGCAAGTGGGTTTGGTTTCGCAAAGAATAACACAGAGGCCGAGAAACTTCCCACCAAGCGCAAACTTGACTTGGACGAAGAAGACACCACTAAACGAAAGCTCACGAAGCTCCCTGCTCTGCCTATTGAGGCTGACGATACACCATATGCCGATCAGGATGATGATGATGAATCCGATGGGGATATTTTTGCCGAAAACGAGGAAGAGGCCGCCGCTGCTGCTCGCGCAGCTCACGAGAGGCGGCTACAGGCAGAGAACCAGATGGACATAGGCGAGGACGAGCCCATGGCGACAGATATTCAGGTCAATGGAGACGCAACAACGAACAATAACGCTGCTCAACCCGACACTCCTGTGGAAATGGAGGTTGATGAGGAGGACGATGTTGATCCGCTAGACGCATTTATGGCTGATCTCAAACAGACGGACGTAAAGCCGCCTGTCAACTCATCTAAAACACAAAAGGTTCAGGAACCCGAGGCCTACTTCAGCGACGATGAGTACGACTTCAACAAAAAGGATGACGGTGACGCAAATGCTCTATTAGCTATATCGGCGAAACGGAAGAAGAAAGACATTCCAACAATTGATTACAGCAAGATCGAAATCGAGCCTATCCGTAAGAACTTTTGGGTGGAACCAGCTGAACTAAGTCTTCTAACAGAGGCCGAAGTGGCTGACCTTCGTCTGGAACTGGACGGAATCAAAGTCAACGGAAAAGATGTTCCCAAGCCGGTTCAAAAATGGGCGCAATGCGGTCTTACGCGACAGACACTGGATGTCATTGATAACCTGGGCTACGAAAAGCCCACTCCCATCCAAATGCAGGCACTGCCAGCTCTTATGTCTGGTCGTGATGTTATTGGAGTAGCCAAGACTGGCTCTGGAAAGACGGTTGCTTTCCTGCTCCCTATGTTCCGACACATCAAGGATCAGCCCCCTCTAAGGGACACAGATGGCCCTATTGGGTTGATTATGACTCCGACTCGAGAACTTGCAGTTCAGATCCATCGTGACTGCAAGCCTTTCCTCAAGATGATGGGGCTTAGAGCTGTTTGCGCTTACGGTGGAGCGCCCATTCGAGACCAGATTGCTGAACTGAAACGTGGTGCGGAGATCATTGTATGCACGCCCGGCCGAATGATTGATCTCCTAGCTGCAAACCAAGGTCGAGTCACCAATCTGAAGAGGGTCACGTACGTTGTGCTTGATGAAGCTGATCGTATGTTTGACATGGGTTTCGAGCCGCAGGTCATGAAGATCTTTGCCAATATGCGACCGGACAGGCAGACAATTCTCTTCTCAGCTACCATGCCCCGTATCATCGATTCGCTAACCAAGAAGGTACTAAAGAATCCTATCGAGGTCACGGTTGGTGGACGCAGCGTCGTGGCAAAGGAGATTGAGCAAATTGTCGAAGTTCGCGAAGAACAATCCAAGTTCCTCCGTATTCTTGAGTTGCTCGGAGAGCTGTACGATCGAGATGAGGATGCCCGTACCCTCATCTTCGTTGAACGACAAGAAAAGGCTGACGATTTGCTGAAAGAGCTAATGCTCAAGGGCTATCCCTGCATGTCGATTCACGGAGGCAAGGATCAGATTGATCGAGACTCCACCATCTCGGACTTCAAGAAGGGTGTCGTGCCAATTCTGATTGCCACTTCAGTAGCAGCCCGTGGTCTTGATGTTAAGCAGCTCAAGCTTGTCATCAACTATGATGCACCAAATCATTTGGAGGATTACGTGCATCGTGCTGGCCGAACGGGCCGTGCTGGTAACGCCGGTGTCGCTGTTACGTTTGTTACACCGGAGCAGGAGAACTGTGCGCCAGGTATTGCGAAGGCACTAGAGCAGAGCGGTCAGCCAGTGCCTGAGAAGCTCAGTGAGATGAGGAAAGCCCACCGGGAGAAGGTCAAGTCTGGAAAGGCCAAGGACACGTCTGGATTCGGTGGTAAGGGTCTTGACCGACTCGATCAAGAACGAGAGGCTGCTCGTCTTCGTGAGCGCAAGACTCACGGGGCAGAGGGTGAGGAAGAGGAAGACAAGGAAGATAAGAAGGAGGATGAGGATGAGAAGGCTGAGAAGGCTGAGAAGGCGCTCAACGCGATCCGGGCCGCGGCGTCAGGCGTACAGTCGCGAGAGACACCGAAGGCCGAAGGCGCGGAAGTGAAACCTACGCCACAGGTGAAGACCAGTGGTGTAGTTAAGGACAAGACAAAGGACCCGCTCGACAAGGTGAGCTCGGCAGTCAGTGCCATTAACAGCCGTCTTGGAAAGGCTGGACAGCTTCGCGCTGGACAGCCCATCGACAACAAGGGTCCGGATGCTGGTGCATACCATGCAACGCTGGAGATCAACGACTTCCCACAAAAGGCCAGATGGGCCGTCACAAACCGAACCAACGTGGCCAAGATTCTGGAAGCTACAGGTACGTCGATTACGACAAAGGGCAACTTTTACCCGCCAGGCAAGGAGGTACCTGCGGGAGCCGAGCCAAAGCTGTACATCCTTATCGAAGGCGATACCGAGGTTGTTGTTGGTTCTGCCTTGAGCGAATTGACACGCTTGTTGAGAGAGGGTACAATTGCTGCTGCAGATGCAGACAGTCGAGCACCGGTCAGCGGACGATATACCATTACGTAGAGTCGCTATGTTGTCTTTTTGCTACAGAGGTTATGCGGATGTCGGCTTTTCCGCATCTGTACGGGGTTAGATTGCTCAAGGTGGGATATACGACAGTACTTGGAGGGAAAGTAGAAAAATGTACACAGATATAGGAGTTCATGATGGCGTTAACTGTCTGCTTGAATGGGACAGCCCTGAGCGGCAACGTTGGTAATTAATATACTTTACAACTTGTTTCTGTATATCCATGAGGTTTCAAATTCTGTCTGGATCGTGCACATCCTTGGAGAAGACTTAATATGAGGTATAATAAAACGAAAATGCTGCATTGCCAATAACCAAAAACAAATAACAACCAAGCGCCATCGGAATCTAAGATATCTACGGTTTGCCTTCAAGCCCAGGCCATCCAACCTGCTGCTTCCCGAGGGTCATCCAACCGCCCTATCATCCCTCGTGGCTTCGCTGCTATGTCTGACTTTCTATCGTTGTGG
This sequence comes from Fusarium sp. NRRL 66739, assembly GCA_021655895.1. Lineage (NCBI taxonomy): Eukaryota > Fungi > Ascomycota > Sordariomycetes > Hypocreales > Nectriaceae > Fusarium > Fusarium sp. NRRL 66739. The sequence continues at coordinate 15,510 of JAJJWO010000261.1, forward strand.
CCATCGTCTATGTGTCCCTACACTTGCATTTGGGGTAACTGAAGAGCCTGTGTGTCATGACCAGTTGCGGGCCTCTGCAGCTTGATCGGCTTCACGCGCTCGCAGCTGCTCTTGGCTTGCATCTTTGAGGGTATCTGAACGGGTCTGCTTCTTCTGCGCTGCTAGCTGTGTCTGTAATTTTCCACCTGGTTTCGCGTATGCTTTGGCACGAGCCTATAGTCATAGTCAATATCAGTTCAATAGTTCCGTCTCAGAGATACCAGGATGGTCGCGCGGCCTGGGACATCCGGGTTGTATGGAGGTGCTGACCTCTGCAGCTTCAGCGGCTTTCCTTCGCGCATCTTCCTGATCCCCTGACGCCTCGGCGGATGGTCCGCTTCCCAGTGTCCGCGGCGGGCCTCCAACTATCTTTGGAACCGGCGCCGTGCCAGAGGCGGGTTGCGGCGCGGAACCCAAGACTCGGCCGGGTTGAGAAAAGGCCTCGGGCTCTGTCTTGCCACAGATGTTGCCCATCGCTGCCCGTTGAGGAGTGTTGAATGTCGCGCCAAGAAGAGCGGGATTACTTGCGAGATATCGATGGCTTTGAGGACGAAGATGATGTCGCGCGCTTGGGTGTTAGAATTTCAAGGGTTGGAAAAGCAAGAACACAGCGTCGCCCATAACGGCGAGGCCTTTAGTTGAATGGTTATTGTTTGTTTGTTCGACGCCAAGATCCGAAGTTGAGGGGTTGGAGCCGGTACTGGGGTAAGTTAGGTTACGGAAAGTAGCGCTGCGCCTCGCGGGGCTCATGCGAGCAACGTCACTCTGCGAAGGGCCAAAAGCAAACTAGACTGCTCTGTGCTGTGTTGTCTACATTCATTTTCTACTATGTCAGTCTATTTTAAACTTGTATCGTTGCGACTTAGTATGATTTTCAAATGCGAAGTTATATGGTAGAGTAAGAGACGGCGAGTCTACGGAGTCAAGTGGGGTCCTATCGCCGGGCCCGGAGCGGACTTGATTCCGGGACTCGGTCTGCATGTTTTACGGGCTGTGGCTCGAATACGACCGGTCTGTCGGTCATTTTCTGTGGGTAATGGGCGATTAGGGGGGATTATCCCCCGATGGTTCTCTTTTGCCACGACTGTTAATCATCCTGTGAATGTGGGTAAGTATCAGTTAGTTGTTCAGTCCATATGTCAAGCAGTGAATTTGGTGGTGTTGATAGAGCTGGAAACATACGATGATGTCGAAAAGGCACCAGAGATATTACAGACTACCATACCTATTAAAAAAAAAAAAAACACTATTCAGAATACAAACCATCATCTTATTAGAATAGATCATACACAAGACCATCTTTGCAGTCGAGTATAGGGTAACAAAGATTAGGAGAGACAATATCCTTTCATATTCGTCGAAGCAACCAAACGATTTGTCAATTTTGTTATGATAACAAATTCAAACAATTTCTTATCTACTGTTATATTAGTACGCTGTTATACTCTCCATCACAAAGTAATAACATCGTTGACAAGGTATGTCCCTGGAATTATTTAACTTTATAACAAGGCCTAAACAGGATATGTTTTGTCGACTCAACAGGCCGCAGTGAGCACCATGGCAGCGAATAAGAAGCATTAAACAGAAACTGAGCTCGAGTCATGACAAGACATGTCGGGACTCTGATCCGCTGCAGGTCAGTGAACCGCTGGACCCGGTAAGGGCCCTATGGTTATGAGGACTCCAGTCGGCAAGGCATCCGCCTGCCAAGATAGATAGACGACGAGAAGCAACTCGCAAGGCCTCCATGCCCACTCGAATAGAGCAGGTCCAATCATTCTGATTTAGCCCGAGCGAGGGACAAGGTTGAAGACTGAGCAAAGATATTACATGCTCGGACGTCCTTGAAACTCACCGTCCCAGCCAGGCACCTTGGATACATGATCTTCACCGCAGAAAAGACTCCTTCTTGTCCCCTTCTTGACTATCATGCTTAGTCGATTTCGCTCTATAAAAATCAGTTTATGTTCAGCTTCTCACCTTCAGAACCAGCAAACCATAGAACGGCTAGGTCGCCTTTCATTAGTGTCTCTCACCAAACGCACACACTCTCATTGGCTGCGCATAACAATCCCTAGAGAAAAGACCCACTAAAATGAGCTGGGACCCACTGGCCTTCACAAAGTGCCCCTCCACTTTCCATAGCCCTTGAGCTCATGGGCCATCCGGGTTCTCACTCTATCCTGCAACATCCCACTGCGGGCCGCCCAGGCCATGTTATGCCATCCATGATCTCCTCAACCAAAGAACATTAACCCAAATATTTCCTTGCACGCAGTAATAGAAAAGCAATCATCTTCGTCGGAACGATCGATTGCTCTTGTGTGTTACTGTCATCCATGAGACTATGGATCACTCGGCGCCTTGGGTTCCTCATCACCAGCACCAGCCAGTTTCCTTCGACACCGAAAAGGTCGACTATGGATTTGACTCGCTGCTCGGCCACGATGCTTCTCTGACACACGGACTCGACTCTCTCGGAACTTGCCATAACACCGAGAATGCTTGTCTCGATCAGCGTTGCTTCGAACACTATGGTAAAACCTCTGCCGCTGTAAACAATGCCCTCGACATCGGCCTCGACATCAACACAGGCACCGATAAAGCATCGCATCGTAGCGACCAGGTCAGCAAAGCCCGTTCTGCAAAGGCAAAAACTCGTTCCCATTCCACAACTGCCAATTCCCCCGCAAAGATGATGCCGACTGCTGCGACTAGAGCTTCAGCACACAGGCAAAAGCGAAGAAAGCACTCTGTTCAAATACAATCGCTTCACCAGCAACACCGCCAACTGGATTATCATCAGACGCACCACAATAATCAGGTGCACTCGCCCCATTTGCTTCAACGCGATGAGAATCTCCAGCACATCGAACCCATGGCAGCCCTACAAACTGTCAACGAGACCTTGCAGCACAACTTCCACATGCCTTTGATGGATAACCCTCATCCATCGTTCGGCGACTTTCAACATCACAGTCATGGGTTTACCATGACAGATCCCTTTGGACGCTGGCCACAGGCTGTTGCCCCTTCATGGGCGAACATGACGGGCCAACCCATGGTTGCAAACTGTATACCAATGTCGTGGCCAGCACACATGGCATGCAACGATGCTGCCTCTGCTGCCTGTACTTCTGCGTGTGACGACGCCAAATGCTGGAGTCAATGCGGCGACGAAGACGATGGAGACTGCTGCTTTGATGCATCATGTGCTGAGTTTAACTTTTCCCACGGAGCGTGCTGTTTTGAACCTACCTGCGCTGAGCTCGAGCCATGCGTTGATGCCTCTTGTCAGGAGGCTGCAATTCCCTGCAACGATTTACACTGCGTGGGCAGTACCGTGTCCACCACACCAGCTTCTGTCTCGGTCACGACCCCTTCCGCTGAGCCCGAACCCATGGTCAATACCGTCATAAGTCCTGTCGATGGTCGGAACCTTTCTTTAGATATTGATTCCACAATTGGCACTGAGCTCGGCAGTCTTGCCCACAACTTTGGTAATGGTTTTACCGATAACCTGGACCAGCATGACGAACACCTCACTAGTCACCATACTGGATCAGGAATGAACCACAACAGCGTCTTTACCGTGCCGTCGCATTCTACCACCCCAAAGACAGAACTGGCTGATGCCAAATCCACGAACGCAGAGGCCGATTTCACTTGCCGCTGGCTTTGTGATAATGGTGTTCTCTGCTCCCAAAAGTTTGCAGGCAACAAAGAGCTCCAGGACCACTGCAAGACTGAGCACGTCAAGAACTTGAAGAAGGGACAAAATGGGTTCTGCTGTTCGTGGTATGGTTGTATCAAGCACGGCCCCTTTTCTCAGAAGAGCAAGCTTGAACGACATATGCAGACGCATACCGGATGTAAGTGTTCCCTTGTACCGAATCCCAGCTTCCACTTGAAGCATATGTTAACGGTGGTAGACAAACCCGTCAAGTGTGACATCTGTGGGATAATGCTCTCTGCGAAACAATCGCTTGAGCAGCATATGCGAACCCACTCGGGTGAGAAGCCATGGAAGTGTATACATCCAGGTTGTGATGCACGTTTCAAGCAACAGAGTGCTCTCAGTAAGTCAGCCGATCGCCAATTCAATGGATCATACTGACCCCTTCTTTTTAGCCATGCATCTTCGCACTCATACTGGAGAAAAGCCGCTGCAGTGTGAGATCTGCGGCAAGCGGTTTGGTGAATCTTCCAACTTGTCAAAGCACCGTCGCACGCACAACGTTCGGGGCAATCACGTCTGTGAACACTGTGGCAAAGATTTCCACCGATTGGATCAACTCCGTCGGCACCTGCAGATCCACCTCCCAGATGGTGATCGTAAGAGCAGCAAAAGTTCCTGTCATTAATCTCAATATTGGCAGAAGGTAGAGAATAGCCGCAAGTCGAACGGAAAGATGCCGCAGCTTCTGGGATTCGAGATCAGCATCGGCGTTGGGGGTCATCGTTCAGTTATGTTGTCGTGATTTTTATAATGTATACCGGCGTTTCTGGAACATGCTGCTTCGGACAAGCAGCGTGAAACGGACAAGATGAGCGTAAGACCAGATAAAGGTAGATAGATACCCGATGTCACCATGAACATGAAAGCATATGGTGTTTCATCATCCCGTCTATACTGAGTGGCCTTGGACCCAGGCAATGAGTGCGATGGTAAGATGTGAAAAGTCGGTGGTACTTATAATCGATGTCGTCGTGCTGCTATCATGGCATGGTAACTTATCGTCTTCGTACTCGGGCTGGGGCCCAGTCATAATAATATCTTGTCTCAATCGTGGCTATTGTACACGCAGTTGTGCATGAGCTGGTAATCCGTGGGACACCTGGATGATGAAAGCTGTGTAACCTGTTGTGAGAGCTTATTGATGGAATTGGAAGTATTGGACATGCTGTCGCCAATCTCCCCTTCCAGTAAGACAATAAGTGATCGCATTCCGATAATTGATCTGATCTTTGGATGATATATCGGGTTCTGCTAAGTTGCTGTTGCGGGGTCCTCATCTGAATGCTGATATGATCGACATCTCTGAGAGATCCATTTGCTCAGTTCGAGAGTCTGGCGGAGAGTTTAGTAGTATCATCTCAAAAGATGAGTGGCCTGAATCCGAAATTTCAAGCGATGGCTTAAGGAAAAAAGAGGTAGCAATGAGAGCGAAGTTTCTTGCCAACCTGGTTTGTCAGTAAATGGATGCCGTTGGGGTTATGGTGGGGTGACGCGATCCATCCGAGGCACCTCAAAAGACCAGCCGAACCGAATTGTTGGTCCTCAGGGGTCGTGTTGACAAATAGACTGGATCGAAGAGCATACTTTCCTATTAGATGAATAGGAAAGAAAATTTGGGCTGAGCATGGGACACTTAGGTGTTATAAATGCTATCCAGCTGTCCCTCAAGGTTCTACTATCAGGGGAATTTTATGCCTTGTCGAGTTCCTCAGTCATGAGGCATCAAAGCGTGTCGGCAGTCGTACCCGAGAGCTACATCTGCAGAGTTCATAGCGAGACACAAGGATATCACACTTTACAGTATCACATAATTTTCAAGGGCTTGTTGATCATGACCTCATTTTTGTTTTTTTAAGACTGCCTGACCGGGCAGTCCATTTTGGACATGCCGTCCCAGATCGAGGCCCAAACCGGGGAATAAGTACAAGTCAGACCGAGATTCCCTGAGCCATGCGATGCAGATTTCGAAGCCTTTTGTTCAGAAAAAAAGCACGCCGCGCCCTCCATACCCCGTTTCCTTTCTACCCGATGTCCGTCGCACGCCAAGAACTACAAGTAAATTGACTTAAGCCTGCAATTGACAGTTAGCACCGTGAATCTCGAATCACGTAGTGTATCATTCAGAAGTTTAAAACCCCAATGACATCGGATTGTCGTACCTTGATGGCGAACTTGCGCTGAGGGAAGTGAACGTTGCGCTTCTTGGTCTTCTCCAGCACGCGGGACTTCTCATCGGGGGATAATCGGCGGCGGATGGCACGGGTCTGCTTGGGTCGGAGGTCGAGAGGAGCGTACTTTTTGTTCTTGTAGAACAGGCGGAGCTGAGCCCTTTGCTTGGCGTTGATAACGGTCAGGACACGAGCGATCGACTTGCGGATGTCGTGGCTGTGGAAATTGTATTAGCGGGGCGAACTTTTTAATTTTTCCATCTCTGCGACAGCAATGCCGCATAGGAGGGTTTGCTCACATCCTGTTCAGCTTGGAGCCGGAAGAAGCGACCTTCTGGATGCGGAGCTGACCGAGCTCGGTCTTGAGCTCAGCGAGCTGCTTCGTCAAATCATCCTTGTTCTTGCCCCAGAGCGCACCAGCCTTGACCTTGCCCGACGACTGCAACCTGTCAGCGATTTGCCCTTCTTGTATTCTTCTTTTGCGTGTGTTGTGCTATATCGAAATCATGGCCGAGCCTCGAAGGTGGGAAAACGATCGTGAATGTGTGTGCGTGTGCTCGATGGAACAATCTCGACAGATCTTGTGGCCGCACGAAACATCGAGGACGCAAGCCGACGACTGGCATGATAACAGGGGCGAGAAATATCCGTACTCACCATCTTGAATAGCTTCGAAGTGGTGTGCGAAGTGTGTCGACGAGTGTGTTGGGAAAAATATCAGCCTCGACCGTCACCGTCCGTGTCGCGATAGATCGATTTAGAGAAGTTTGCCGAGAAGGTGCGGACGTGGAAAATTAGGGCTTGAGGGAAGGAGTGGTGGGGCACTGAGGGAAATTTGGAATTTTCTATTGGCAGGTGTGTGTGCTAGGTCTTGCATTTTTTAGAGGAAGCTGATCTGATCACGTGTCATGATACGTGACCGGATCCTGACACTAGCGTAGGCGGTGTACAATTCTGCCGTCCCTCGGACCAGGTGGTCGGCTGCCAGGGAGTTGGATCATGAGCTGGAAGGTCGGTTGAAGCCTGTACAAGCATATCATCACCCTTCCTGTTCAAACCAAGTTCGCCTCACAAACAATGTCTGCGTCGTCAGGAAATGCGGGCTGGGCCCAGTTGCGGCAGCAAGCCCGAACACTAGAAACTCAGGTATATTGAGTGGCATCCTGCGCCGAGTGTAGTATCTGACGTCGTTATTACTTAGACCGACAACTTATTCCATACATACTCTCAGTTCTCAACAGCTCCTAATATTCCACCGAAGCCCTCAGACGAGGAGCGCGACACAGAGAAAAAGTTAGAAGAATTGCTGGAGAAAGTATGAGCTGGCGCCTTGCGTTCTCAGGATGTCATCACATGTTAACCTCGACCCAGCGCGATACCGTCATTAGCCAACTCGCTCGATTGCTCGATTCCGAAGCTGCCCTCACCTCCTCCGCCCTGAAACAGAACAACCTTTCTCTCCTCCGGGAGAAGCTCTCCGGTCATAAGCGAGACCTGACGCGCCTGCGCTCGACTCTACAACAAGCCCGTGACCGCGCTAATCTCTTGACCAATGTCCGCTCCGATATCGACGAGTACCGTCAAAACAACCCTGAAGCTGCCGAGGCCGATTATATGTTGGAGGAGCGCAATCGTATCGACAACAGCAACAGCATGGCTGACAGCGTCCTTAGCCAGGCGTACGCTGTCAACGACAGCTTCAACTTGCAACGCGAAACTTTGGCCAGCATCAACCGGAGGATCACACATGCGGCCAGCCAAGTACCAGGAATCAACACACTGATTGGAAGGATATCGGCAAAGAAGAGGAGGGACGGAATTATTATGGGAAGCTTTATTGCGTTTTGCTTTATCCTCTTCTTCTTGTTCTCGTAAATTGGGTTGGGTTTGCTTCCTTTGCATAACGCACAGGTGTTCAGGGGTATCAGCGTGTTTGGTATTGTACAATAAGCCATGATGGGGTCACGGATGTCTAAGATGTCTAAAGTTACAACGGTCTTCCTCTACTGGAAGACGTCTAATTATAACGGCTTAGGAACCTCGAGATGCTGTTTGCCAGGATGTTGCTCCTTTGCCGTGGCGGGCAACGTAGCCTCGTTCTTGATCTCATCTACTAAGCGTGATAGACCCTTGGCCAAGCCCTCTGCCTCAATGGGATGAGCATTTCCACTGCCTGCCCATCGAATACGGCAGTACTGATCGACGAGGTAGACGTATCCGACCTTGCTGTTGAGCAAACCGACGGATTCACGAATATCGTCGGTCATACCTCGTCGCACGAGGAAGTACTTGTCCCAGTCCCTCTCTGGGAATTGCTTCCGCAGCGATCCCATAAAGAACCGTACCAGCCACGCCTTGCCGGCGTTATCCTCGTAGTTGATGTGGACCCGTTGGGTGAGATCTGGGTGCTGCGCCAGCACTTCGTCCAGCGCTGGGTTTTCCTCTTTTGAGGTAAAACTTGCGGCCTGCTGCTCAGCCCAGCGGCTGCTGAAGAAGGAGAGGATGGTCGCCTTTCCAGTGAGAAGAGGGGTGGTATCGCGTGGGTTCTTGTCCGTTTTGAGGAGAGTCTCGCCGTAGAAGTTGGGGAAGAACAGGGACAGCTCGGCCTTGAAGAGTCGCGGGGGTGCGATAAACGATTTACCCTCGTGGTATTGTAGATTACCCCAGTCTCGGAAGTAGGGCCGCGATATCTTTGCTGTTCTAGACACAAAGTGTTAGGGTATGCGACTTATACGCCTAAGAATGATGTTCTTACAGCTCTTTCCGCCGCTGCAGATGTTTGTCATAGTTGACAAAGTCCTCCCGACGTTGACGCAGTGATCGACTATCAATGCCTGTGTTCTCTCCGGCTTTAGGTGGCAGGGGCATGCCAATCGGCCGAGGAAGAGGCTTGGGTACGAAGTGGCCTTGCTGTCGCTTGCCATAACTTCGCGGAGCTTCGATGGGCTTAGCGATGTTTGCTTGAGGGTCCAACGAGGCTCCGGAGCCAGGCTTTTCAGTCCTCGCCGGCCGTAGAGCGGAGGTAGTGAAGGAGCGACGTGCCTCACAGAAGAGGCATGTTATGGGCCGACGAGCGAGGCCAGAAAGGGCCTTGTCGAGCCGTCGTGACGCCATAATGGCTGGGGTTAAACGATTGCGGCTCTTTAAAAAGTCGAGACGTTGGAAAAATCACTTTTAACTAAGGTTATCTGCAGTGGAGCACAGGGCACCTACCTGTACCGGCAATGTGGGGGCTGACAGAGCCGAGGACGCGGCCAGATCGGGCTTAGCACCCGCCGGTGCCGTCATTCCCCCAGATTGGCGGTTATCCACGGACGGGGCCGACGGAAGCCAGGCCTTCGGCTTAAGCAATGGCATGGTATATACCATCTCCTCTTTCTTATGAGCATCGCTCGGGCAATGTTTGTCTTTGATCATCCTTCAGCTTCTTCTTGGTGCAATTGCTAGTAATCATGTTTCTTCAGCGTGGATCTTGTGTGCTACAGAAGCAATGGCACGTTGCCAGAGGCATGGGCAACATGGCCATGGGCTCGAGGGCTTCTATGAAAGCATCAGCACCCAGATGGTTCAGCGAATCAAGGCGCTTGATGGCTGTTAAGCCTGTCGTTTTGGCCGATATTGGTGAAGGCAAGTTCGAGAAATACAATCGCCTGGGTGTCACCTAGCCCGACTAACACAAGTTAGGTATCGTCGAATGCGAAATCATCCAATGGTTCGTGGAACCAGGTGCGCACGTCGAGGAGTTCTCCCCCCTTTGCGAAGTCCAAAGCGACAAGGCTTCCGTGGAAATCACAAGCCGTTTCTCGGGCGTGGTCAAGAAGCTACACTATGAAACCGGCGAAATGGCCAAGGTCGGCAAGCCCTTTGTCGACATTGATATCGAGGGGGAGGCCAAGACAGAAGATGTAGAGGCCATATCCAGCCAACAAGCTGATAAGGATGATGTTCCCCCGCCTCCGCCACCTTCAGAATCCAAGCCCGAGCAGACAGAAAAGCAGACATCACCGAGTATACCAGTTGAGACGCCAGCAAAGGAGAAGGGCAAGTGCGCTAGCATTGCAACACCCGCTGTGCGACATCTCTCCAAAGAGCTCAATGTGGATATTGCGGATGTCGACGGCACCGGAAGAGATGGCAGGGTCCTTAAGGAGGACGTATACAAATTTATCAAGGAGAGAGACGCCAAGGACAGTGCTGAACAAATAGCACCGACTCCTGCACCGCCTAAGCCCCAGGATACCTCTGTACAGACGGAAACGTCTGTGCCTCTTTCCAATACACAGCTGCAGATGTTCAAGACCATGACACGATCCTTGAAGATTCCGCACTTCCTCTACGCCGACGAGGTCGACTTCTCAAATATTGTCGAGTTTCGCAAACGTCTGAACCGGGTAATTGCAAAAGGTCCTTCAACCGAGGGACAGCCCAGCAAATTATCCTACCTCCCTTTCATCATCAAAGCTGTGTCTCTGGCACTGGATCAGTACCCAATGCTCAACGCCCGGGTTGACGTCGACGCAAAGACAAACAAACCTTGTCTGATCCACCGATCTCAGCACAATATTGGTATCGCCATGGACACAAAGGGAGGTCTCGTGGTGCCCGTGATCAAAGACGTTGCATCCCGCAACATCCTGTCCATCGCGGCAGAGCTATCACGGCTTCAGGGATTGGCCTCCCAGGGTAAGCTTACACCGGCTGACTTCCAGGGCGGTACCATTACCGTGTCCAACATTGGAAACGTCGGCGGCACATATGTCAGTCCTGTCATTGTGGAGCGTGAAGTTGCCATTCTCGGCATTGGACGAATGCGTACGGTGCCTGCGTTCGACGAAGATGACAACATTGTAAAGAAGCAAATCACCAACTTTAGCTGGAGTGCCGACCACCGGGTCATTGACGGTGCGACTATGGCGCGGGCTGCTGAGGTTGTAAGGCAAATAGTGGAGGAGCCTGATCTTATGGTGATGCATTTGAAATAGTCAAAAGGCGTTAATGTATATAACTTTAGAAGTATAATAACTGAAAATGAGATAAAATTACGATTACATGCAGTGAGACTATTGCTGAGCCGTGATGTTACAGTGTTGGTGTTGCTCCTCATTTGTTCACGGGAAGTCTCCATACCAAGTAATTGGTCAATAGACTCTGGGGGGCACGAATCTTACATGAAGAACATGCTTGTCCAACTCAATAGAGCTCTGGTTTCATTGCATTAGACCTCGTGACGCACAACGCTCAATACAGATATGTATTGAGTGGGTATATCCGTGCATGATGACAACCCCCATTTCGAGACGCTTCCAATTATGTCCGCGGCTTGGATAAACTATTGAAATGAGTTGTCATCCGTACTCTTTTCGGTCAGAAACTTCCCTACCGGTGTAAGGACTCGAAGCTCATCTGACTGTCTTGATGAGTTGTCGTGTGGGTTACAAGAATTTGGCATCAGGAATAGGTAGTAATACAATGCCTCAGCCGCAGTGGCCACTTTCTATAGTAACAAGTCATGATGCCAACATGAATTCGTCAGTCTCGAACCGCTCCCTCAGGTCGCAAGTCACACGGTGAGACACGATAGTTAATATGTATTATGTCTTTTTTGGATTTGCCTACATATCAAAGTAGATCAACCGACGACCATTACCGCTTGCAGTCATGACAGCGGGAGGTAGGGTGCCCATGTAGAATAAAGGCCATTACGGTCCCATTCGCTTGGGTTTGCAAGTTGTATTAGGAACATTGCCACGTAATACGCCAGCCCCAGTCCTGCTTCACACAACGGGTGACGACCTAGGCCTCAAAATCCTGGCGATTCATCCTATACAAGTTCCTCTTCCACATAATACCCTTGTACGCAAATAAACCCGAATATAGTGGTATATTTCCCGTATTGCTTTTCGCCGATCCATGTAAGTAGCCTCTTCCCGTGCCCTTTTGTACATGCGCCTACAGACAATTGTGCAACTGCACTTCTGGCATCTGCGGGGGCTGCACCAAGCCAACTAGTTCGGAGAGCTGCCCAAGAAAAAAAAAAAAAAAAGGCCTGGTGGTGACGAGATTCTGGGCTCATAACGCCATATATAACCAAAAACTCCAGATTCCATAAAACAATAGCCTGAACGCTGTGACTCCCTGCTTGATAAAAAATTTCGCACGATGCTGACATAACGATGCGGATAGTGGGTAGTTGTGGGAGGCTGCAAAATTATGGCTGGCTCTGAGATTTGGCCATGGTTTCCAATACATTGGCGAGAGCATCCTGCTCTACCTCCTCAAGGGTTCGGCTGACATCGATAGTGATAACGTCCTTTTCATCAGCTAGCGGGCGCTCGAGGATGTCGAACTGGCTGTGCACCATGTTGGCGCCCATGTAGTGGTTTTGTCGCTGAGTAACACGGGCAAGAAGAACCTCCTCAGGGGCGTCGAGGAAGACAAAGTGGATGAGGATGCGGTGGTCGTAGTACCCAGCAACTCGGATAACGTCCCGGTACTTGCGCTTGAGCGCCGAGCAAGTGAGGACGACACCACTGGATCCAGCGTTCAATTGGTTGATGGATTCTTCTCGTAGAGCCGTGAGCCAATCCCATCGATCGGCATCAGTCAGGGGGATGCCATTTCGCATCTTTTCGATGTTGGCAGGGGGGTGAAACTACAGAGCTTGTTAGTGACAATTTTCGGACAACGGGTTTAAGAGGCCTCGTGCATACCGAGTCGCCCTCAATATAGGGCATGCCCAGAGACTGAGCAAGATACTCAGCGACTGTCGTTTTTCCACAGCCAGCAGGGCCCGTAACCAGCCAGATGTGTTGCTGTCCTCGAGTTTGATGGCCATTAAGAGCAGCTGAGTTAAGAGTCGGGGGTGCTGTCGTCATTGGTGAAGAGTTGGTGGGGGCAGATTGAAGAGATGGTGGCAAAGCGATGGGCGCTGGTTTCGTTGAAGCCTGAAGAGGCCTGGGCGTGGAATTGTAGGAAAGCATTTCGGAGGGTTGTTGAGTATAGTAGTATAGTTTAAACAAGTTCCTGATGAATTTTGTAGATGTTGGATGATGTTTTGCAGTGTAGAGTTGCCCGTTTTTATAAGTCGTTATAGTGTAGCAGAAAATTGGTGCAATGACAGACAATAGCAATGACGTAGTGTGAATGTATAAAGCGTAAATGAATAAATGACACAGCAAGAAGAGCGGACAGTTATAAATTCAGTGAAGCAGAATTGCAGAACGAAACAAGGGGGTGAGGGAACAGACGGGATCTATATAAGGTTGACGACGGTAAATGTCATAGCCCAGCTGCTGTAATTCAGGCTCAGAGAAACGGGGAGAAGGCCGTGACAGGAACGAAGTTTGACCTGGCGTGGGTGTGTGGGGGGGAGGGG
>JAJJWO010000263.1:0-94454 GCA_021655895.1 Fusarium sp. NRRL 66739
CCCTCCCTCCCTCCGAAACTCACATCGCCATCACACAGCACCATGATCCCGCCACGGCTTTTACTGGTTTCCATCTCCTCTCAACAAAATGCTTTATTCTCAACATCAAAATGGCTCAGTCTACGCCAACGGCCACTACGCCGGTCGACACTGCGCGCTCCTGACCAGACAAAGCAACATGCTGATACGGATACGACGGCTTCAACAAGCACTGGAGTTCAGCCTGTAGACTCAAAACCCAAGCGTCAAGAAGTTACTAGCCATGCTGTACCTGGGAAATCAGTCCTCGCACCAAGCTCCCCGCTCGACGAGAATGCATCGAAAACACCAAAGGCTAAGCCTGCAAAGCCAAAGGGGGCCATACCCCGAGGCATGAAGCCTCACCAGTACACACTGTCCCAAAGTGAATCTATCTGCTTCAAAAAAGGCTCAAATTCGCCGGTCGACGTGCCCAAAGAAGACAAGCCCCTTCTAGCTGCAGCCGAGAAGTTTTTTGAGCATGGTTGCGAGATTCTCTACTCTGCTGAATCTTTCTATCACCATGCTCAGAACGACCACATCCCAGAGATTGTGGTATTAGGCGCCTCCAATGCTGGAAAATCGTCATTTCTCAATGCTCTTACCGGCGGCATGGAAGTGGCCAAGGTAAGCCACGTACCAGGCAAAACCACCACGATGAATGCCTATGGTGTTGGGCCACGTCCAAAGATTGCTAGAGAGCTTGTTCGCAAGGGTGATGCACCCCCAAAGCACAGTCTTATACTCATGGACACGCCAGGCTACGGCTTCAAGAGTCGGGCAGATTGGGGAAAGACCATACTCAAATATCTTGACGCGAGGAAGATGCTTCGAGGGGCCGTCCTTCTGATACCGGCCGACAAGAAACTTCAAGATACAGACAAGTGGATGCTCAGAACCCTTGCCCGGTCAAATACGCGAACATTAGTTGTCATCACCAAGGCAGATAAGCCTGGCGATAGATGGCAAGACGCATGCCATGTCCTCCACACTCAGATCCAAGGCATTATCCGCCATCTGCAAGGCCAAGCCGCTGCCAGTTGGAGAGAAGGTTCCGACCGTATGCTGGATATGTACGCTACAGCTTCCAAAATCGCTTTCGTATCTCGCCGTCTAGGCAATGGGGGTGGAATTGGAGGAGTACGGCTTGCGATACTGGAGATGGCCGGATTCTCCTTGCATGACAAGATTGAAAAGCAGCCCGAGACAAAAGCTTACTCTGGGCCAATCGTCTCTTTCGATGACATCGTTTGGAAATCTTGACCGACATGCGCAATAGAGTGACAACTACCTCTTCTGCGATTGACCCAGAGCTTGAGGTTCGATGCGATACAACCAACAGGGCACATATGGTCGGTCTCACACTGGCAGTCAACTGCACAAGAACAAACTCTGATCGAGTACCAGCCTCGAGTTTATTAATGTATTAATAGAACTTTCGAAAACCGAAGCCTCTACCTACAACTCGCCATTACACTGTTATTGCAACTATGCATTACTCATAGCATCAGTCGCGTCGTATTATAACAGCCATGTGGAGATACCACCTTATTCCTTCTGTCCATCGGTTGACTTTGTGGAATGTGCTGTCCCTGGCCGACTGATAGACTTGCTTATCGACTGCCTCAGCTTCCTACTTCCCTTGGTGTCGAACAAACTCTTGACTCTCTTCAGTCTCGCCCACCGCTCCTTGTCCTTTGCATCCCTCTCTTTCTCATCCTCTTCGGCGTTGTCTGCACCCAGTCCGGCAACCGAGCCTGGCGTTGCGGTTGGTGTAGTGATAGATGCAGCTATTCCCGGCCTTTGTGGCGTGGAGGGCGCGCCCATCGAACGTTCAGTACGTGGTCGTGCAGGCGAACGCCCCTCATATACACTCCTAAGATGAGCCTCATTTGCAAGTGTTTGGGCCAATACCCGCCAACCTGGCAAGTCCTGTCCGGATCGGCTTTGGGAGTGGCCTTGCCGTTGGGTTTGAGGATTCGACCAGGGACAGAAGAAGCGATGCTCTCTAACCGGATCCAAAAAGTCCATGGGGGCAGGCACCAGAACCTCGCCGTTGTCGGCAACCTCCTTACTTTTGAACATCCACAGTCCCAACCGCCTGAGACATGTATGACACGAAGCTGAATTCGGGACCGCACCAATTCGAGGATTGTTGAGGCCTTGCCACCCCACCAAAGCAAGCGCCAGGGCGACTCGGTTCGGTTGACCTTCAGCTCCCTTTGCAGGTGCTGGTTTGGTGAAGAAATCACTAGGTAGTTGAGCAATAGTCTGATCAAGGTTGAGCTCGTCCGGTAGCCGAAGATTGAACTCATAGGGCAGGAATGTTTTCCTTTCTAGCAGCTCATCGTAGCGCTCACGCAAAGCCTTGAGGCTGGCGTTTGCGTTTGTCAAGGAGAGCCGCAGAAGAGAATCTGTTGAGAACCAGTTAGTGTTTGCGGATGATGACCTAGGTGACGGAACCTACCTTCACAGCCTCGCTTACGCCAAAGACAATCCTCTCGATGTGATGATACAATAAGATCGACATACTTATCAACCAACGCCTCTTCTGTTCGATGTTAGCTTACGGTCGTAAGAGTGCTCAGTATCTCGGGCATACCAATCTCGGATGATACTAAAACTGGAACCTCTTTTCCATCCACGACCTTGCGGTTGAGTTTGACGACCAGTTCCCGATGGCACAGGAGGCATCGTACTGTTTCCTTGCCGTGGCATACCCATCCACGCTTGGCCCATTCTACCTCGTTCACCTTATCCGGCTTTGGAGTCCAGTCTGTTATCTCTTGGAAAGTACCAAGCCGTTTCAATAGGTCTGCCCGATCAGTCGGCGCATATCTTGCGGGTACATCTTTGGAGCTCTTTGAAGAGCCTTGGCCATGCGTTCGTCGGGAAACGATAGCAGAGATGGTGGCCGACAAGTTTCCTCTCTTCCCCAGTCTAGGTGCTGTTGATTCTGGCAGACCTAGACGTCGGCGCTTCTGGAGTAGTTCGAGATCGGCACCGGCTACACGAGTTGTCGAATTGGGAGAGGAGGCTGAAGGGGTTGAAGGCGAGGAGCCAGTCTCGTTAGGTGCGCCATCACCCGTTTTTGAATATGGAGAGCCTATGCCTTGCAACAGGGTGTTGAATTTGCGCTTTGTCGCGTTGGTCGACATGTTTGAAAGCTGTGCTAGCTAGGCCGAACGAATGCGACAATGTTCAGAGTCGTTCCATGCAAATCGGCAGTTGAGAATGGCAAAACCTTATCTCTCGAGTGTTTGCGAATGGCATTCGCAGCTGGAGTTGCAAAATGCGATTTTGCAAAACAGGTAAAGGCGAAGTTTTGCTGAGGTGAGGTTTGTTTAGGTAGTTTGCAACACTCAGAAGCTGATGATGCAGGCAGGAGCTGGGGGGTGCTTCCATCTGTCGCTGTGGCATCGGACGGGAGTGAGAGGCAAAGTATCCTGCCCTGAGCTAGGCCAAGTCGCAAGTACTACTGTTAGTGATGTATGCCATCAGTCGCTAGCGGACTTAGCAGCCGTGACTTACTTGCTCAGGGGGCATTGCAGGAGATACCTGCATTCAAAGGAGCAGACCTTACCTAGCCTAGTATAGCCTCTTCACGATAACACTGATAACGGCACGTGCTCCACTCCTGGCCCGCCTTTCCACAGAATTTTTTGGGAGCCAGTGTCGATCAAGAAACATCAACCAACCTCTTGCTGTTGCAATTGCAAGGCCTCCTCCTTCGGCATCGGCTTATGTCTGGCTCAAAACAAGCTCCTCCCTCGTGGCTGTTCTCAAACAACCCTTTGAATCCTGTTTCATCATCATCAACAACTTCCGACAACATGGGCAAGAAGAGCGCCAAAGCCACCGCGTCCAAGGACGATGCCGCCTCTGCGCCTCCGCCTGGTCAGCTCATGGACCTGGTCGAAAACTTCCTCTCTGACCACTCCTTCAAGGGCGCCGCCGATGCTTTCAAGAAGCAGCGAGAGAAGAAGGGCTGGCAAGCGGCTGCCGCTGCCGAAGAACAGGGCAGCCCTTCGCTTGTAAGTGTCTACCAGACTTGGGAGGCCACCAAGGCCGGCGATAGCAGCAAAGCCAGCAAGAAGAAGGCTGCCAAGAAAGGGTCCAGCAGCTCCAGCAGCAGCGGTTCCAGCTCCGACTCTAGCGACGCCAAAGGCGAGGATGTGGACATGAAGGATGCCGACTCGTCCTCGGAGAGCTCTGACAGCGAAAGCGACGGCGAAGCTGCCAAGCCTGAGGCTTCCAACAATCTTAAGCGCAAAGCCCCTGCCGATGACAGCTCCTCGGATTCGTCCTCAGATTCTGACTCGGGCTCGAGCTCTTCTGATTCCGACTCCGATTCTGACAAGAAACCCAAGTCCAAGAAGCAGAAGCGCGCCGCTTCCTCAAGCTCAGACTCGTGCGACTCAAGCGACAGCGACTCGAGCAGCGATTCTGACAATGAGAGCGCAAAGTCTGGTTCTGGCTCGGGCTCGGGCTCGGGCTCTGGCTCGGGCTCGGGCAGCTCTGACTCTAGCTCTGATTCCAGCTCCGATTCTGATTCCGACTCCGGCTCCGATTCAGACTCTGAATCCGAAAGCGATGCCGAGGGCAAGGCCGCGGCCAAGGTGCCACTCCCTGAATCCGACGGCTCATCCTCCGACTCGGTTTCTGACTCGTCGGACTCGGACGCTGGCAAAGATAAAAAGGTCAAGAAGGAGAAGAAGAAGAAGGAAGCCAAGGACTCGTCGGATTCTTCTGTCACATTAGACAAGACCTCACCCGAACTCCAGGCAAGCTCAGCCTACCCCCCTCTGCCCCCGGACCCCGTCGTCAACGGAAACGAACGCAAGAAGCAGAACGATCCCTTCTCTCGTATCCCCAAGAACATCAAGGTCGATTCCAAGTTCGCGTCGAATGAATATGTGCCCATCGCTTACTCCCAACGGGCGCACGAGGACCTGATTGTGACCAAGGGCAAGGGTTTCACTAAGGAGAAGAACAAGAAGAAGAGGGGCAGCTACCGTGGCGGTGCAATTGATATCCACGACAAGAAGGGCATCTACTTTGATGACTAGACTTGATTTTGTATTTGGTTAAGATATGGGAGAGGTAGAAGAAAAAGGGGGGTGAGCGGGATAAAGCATTTTACGTTAATAGATAGCCGGCGTTTGGGACGCGATACGGTCACGCGCCAGAAAGGCATAGAGTCATACCAACTGCTGCTTTGCGTGAAAGTCCTCTTGTTATTAAGTCTATTTATTATGATACAAGAATATTGGTTCTGGTCTCAATATTCTGCCTGGTATATATATGAACCACACAGAACACGACGGAAAGTACAAAAGAACATGTGACCTCCGATAAACTCGTTCATGTCGTGTCTCGCTGTATCATTACCATCCAGAATACATATCAAGTCTTGTGAAATGTCGTGATATGTCATACCGAGGCCCCAGTAGAGGCCGTTGAGAATAATGTAACTAATGCCTTGATAGGTATGAGTATGAAAGGGATAGGAAAGAGAGCAACGGTAAGAATTGCACTTGTAAAGGTCTCTAAATATCAAGGGTATTCTGTTACGCAAAAGCGCCATCTTCAGTTGTTGCGCCACTACAAAGCAGGCTATGAAATCATCTGCAAACCAATCAACTCCCAGTCCAGCTCTCTCATAGCATGGAAATGCCTCATGTCACTGCTCTTATTCTAGATAATCCGACCCTAAATGCAAAGCCAGCCCTCTACTTTCCATTCGCCCAAACTCCTGATTCGCTGCTCCAGTCATTCATCATCGCAAGTCGTAAGAGTCTTTCGTCCTCTCAGCGCTTGTCTAAGCAGCCTTTGGCTCATCGTCATACTCCTCAATCACCCGCTCAACAAACTCCTTCCACTGCTGCTCCCAGTGACTAAACACACGAGAGTATTCCGACTCTGAGAGACAGGCATGCTCAAGACTCCACAGCGCCAGCTGTTTCCACCCAAAGAGCCCCATGTCAGCCCTGCCAACCATGACTTGATAAAAGTCGTGAGATAGAGAGGACCTGGTTTGATCTTGTTAGCAGGATGCAGCGGGTAACCTCCTGGGCATGTCTCACCTGAAGAGTGTCCCATTGTCAGAGCTGACTGTGCAGTGCACATTGTTGGCGAGAAGCTGGTACATGGCATGCCCACTGACACGCGGTGTAAGTCCCAAAATCTCATTCGATATAGGACAGAGTTCGAGACAGATGCCTTGCTCTTTCATATGCTGCATCACATATGGGTGCTTGGCCAGCGCAAAACCGTGACCGATTCTCTTGGATTTTAGCAGTAATGCGTCGACCAGATTGCCGTCTGTATCAGTTCCCATGTCCAGTGTCTCACCGCAGTGGAAAAGGAAGGGGATTTCGATGCCTTCTTTTTTGCAGTCGTCCTGGAATTTCAACAATTCTGGGATGAAGTTCTTGATAGGGCGTCCCTTGGACTCTTCACCCACAAGATCAAAACCTTGGCAACATTCAGTAACTCAACCCTTCATAGCAAGGCAGAATGGATGGATAACTTACCCGCAATCCATTCTGGCCACATCTTCTTGAACTTTAGACATTCCGTAAGAGCAGCTTCGATTTTCGTGGGCGCAAAAGACCGGGGCGTACAGTAGATGACTTTGAGACCACCAAAGAATCTACCCTGCTTCTCCATGTCGGCTTGGAAGTTCTTCACCTCACTGGTGATAAGTTCCATGATTCCCTTGTTGTCAATGAGCGTGGTACCGTCGTCGCTCCAAAGCTGGTTACTTGTCATAAAGTTGGGCCGGATCTCAGCATAGGTGATGTTGTCCTTCATAAAGTCCTCTAAGCACAACCTTGTGTATCTTCGGTATGCCATCTCGTAGTTGAAGAGGCCTTTCATCATGCGCGTCCGCCCGTTGAACTTGTCCCAGGCTCTATATCATATTAGCGACTTCCCCTGAAACTATGGAACAGGAGTAGCTTACCCTGATGCGGTTTGTAGGTGGCTATGCGCCTCCTGCTCGTGAAACATGAGCTTCTCTAGTAGCCACTCATCGGCACTCGCAGTGTCCTTGGTGTAGAACCCGGGGAACTTGTCAAGAAACTCCTTGAACCTCATGGTTTGTCGAGGCTGGTATGTAGGGGAGAACAGGTCACCCGGTACCTCCTTTTCTGGGCTCAGCAGCGAGAACTGAATCTCACACCGGTCAAAGTTTGCGTAGTTATCGTCGGGAACAAGGGGTACATCGCTCGTGATGAACATGCGCTCCATGTCTTTTGCAATGTTGAGCAGAACTTGAGGTGCTAGGCAAGCGTTGAAGTGGATGTGTAAGTGACCGCCCTTGGGCATGCGCTGAGCTAGTCTGAACAAGGCCGTCTGATCGATCAGATTCTTGTTTGAGAGAAAGTGATCTCCAGGGAAACGAGGGTGCTGCTGGCCGCCGTAACCTGTTCGCGGAGTGGCTTTGGCGTAGACTTGTGCCTCATCCTGACGCCTGAGCCTTTGGATGATGGCATCTACACGCCGCTCGTCTGGTGTGCTCTGTATGCGACAGGCGTGATCGAAGTCTAGTGCCTTCTCGCGCGACACAATGTTCTGTCGCAGTTTGAAGTAATCCTCAACGGTACTGGATTCTTGCGTGGCCGTTCCAGCGAGTTCTCCTGGCTCGTCAATGGCAATGGCAATGGCTCCTTTTGCGGCGATTTCGGCATCATGAGCCTGGATATGATTCCGCGCAGCAGCGGCCTCGCTCAAGCTGGGCTTGTTCATCTGAGCGGGCTTGCTTTGGTGCGTTGTTGGTTGTGATGAGCGAGTCATCCAGCTCATGTGTAGATGGTCCTTTTTCTGACGATGATCTTGCCCTCCATCCACCGATTCTGATCTCGAGCAGAGCGCACCCATTTATGTTGCTTCGAGAGTCCAGATCCGGAGGCAGTGAGGGAGAAGAGGCGCAGTCATTCACGTGTATTTGCGGTGTATGACTCTAGGTCTAACAAAGCGCCGTCCATAAGCTAGAGAGAGCCAGGCGATGGTTATAGGGTCCGTGATGGTGTTGGTGTTGTTGTTGTCTCTCTGAGGGCAGCAGTTGGTAGGAGAGAGAAGTATTCTGGAGGTGCGACGTCACTGTCACGTTGTTATCTGTGGATGCTTTATTTGGTACCTAGGTAGGTAGGTAGGTAGGTAGTTACATGAAGCGGAAGTGAGCAGCTCCGGCCCTTGTTCACCTCGAGGCTGATGAAAGGCTGACAGGTAGGCAGGTACCTCCAGGTAACCTACCTAAGATCAGGTACAGCTTAGGCTGCGCGAGCCCTGGTTGGCTGGCTGGCTTTGAGTGATTGCAGCGCAGCGCTAGGCGGCTCGCTTACCTACCTAGGTAGGTACCTAGGCTGCATGTCACAGGCTCAGCGCTTAGCCAATCCAACCTCAGCGCATCTCACGTCACCTCAGCCAGCTCAAATAGGGCTCCCCATAAGGCTTTTCCATCACTGAGATAAATCTAGTTTCTGACTCTTAGACTACAAGGGTCACGCTAAACACTCAGCCAAACTTGTTTGAAACCCGTTGGGCATCCTTTGTTAATCCTGACCTGCCAAAAGCGGCAATCTCAAGAATTGTTTTCAAAGAACCTCGGTTTATTGCCCTTCTTAACTTTCCACGGCACGGTAACCGTCCCGCCAGAAATCCCAAACATATAGTCCCAAGAACCCCTGGCTTCCTCATGGCACATGCCCTCGTATAGCCAAAGGCTTCTTCCCTCGGGCTTTTACCACATAGCCAAAGCCCGCTGAATCAAAGGCCACCAAGTCCTGCACTACGACACTTATGGCCTTGAATACAGCTTTCTTCAGTTTCCCCCTCGTGAATGTCTTTCCGTCATAAAAGTACAGGGGCAGGACAATCGGTCCATGAAGCCGACAGGCTCTTCCTGGGCTTCTTTTTCCTTGGCTTCTTTTTCCTTGGGTCAACACATCTTCCCACCAAAAACTCGAGGTTGATCCCGGTCTTCTAGGTCCGCGCTCAAGCAAAGTAACTCTTCCAGAGGACTCCCTCAAGGTCTTCCAGCTGTTCGGAAGTAAAGTACTATGCATTCGTTAGCTGTGCATTCTACAATCCTGTATCCATAAAGATCTAGCAACGCACCTTTTGATCCACAGTCCAGCTGTCCTGTCTGGTCTTCTTGAACTCGCTGAGAATCGTCTTGGTAGCCTTGCCCACCACGCCAGGGTCCGCAGCCGCCTTGCGAGCCAACATGGCCAGCACCTCGGGCATCCATTCAGGCGGTGGCGTCGCATAAGGGAATGCTTCGATCAAGGCACCCAGTCCAAGAATGGCGGCGTGTCGTCTTGTTATCTGCTTGTGAATGTCCACCGGAGTATCCGTCCCAGCAAGATGGCGGTTTCGCTTCGGCATCGGGTTCCGTTCTAATTCTGTTTCGAAGCGATCCTTGAGGTGTGCGATCATGGGTTCGCGGATGCGGCGAGGAGAGCATCGTATCATACCAGCAAGCGTGGTAGAGGCACACGAACGCACCTCGAGCTGAGGGTCGCCTAGCATGTCGGACACGGCGGTAAAGAGCGCCTCTCTTTGAGCACTCCGCGTGAGGAAGATGCGCCTAAAGTAGATGACTTGCATGTTGACCAGCGCACGCAATCGCTGATGCCAGCTAGTCGATGTCTTTCCGATCCGGATGAGCGCATCAATAAACTCTGTATCCTCCCCGTCCCGGAAGGGAATGTTTGGCAGGTGACGGTAAACATGATACGCCAGCCTCATAAGCTCAGGATCCTCTTTGACGTCCATCATGTGCAGCAACTCTTCCATGAAAGGTGCGGGGAAGAAAGGCACAAGCTGGGTGCATTCATGCGACGAAAGTGTGCAATCGAGCCACATGAGTACCGTCTTGGAACCCGATGTATAAGAACTAGGTGTCTGCTGGCCGGGCGTTCTCTCATGGCGCCATTTTTCGAGTCGGTCGAAAACGTCCTTGATCGTGGCCGCAAACTCCTCTGAAGGTTGGTAAGGCCTGATACCAGTCGATGAAGCCGCCTTGTTCTGCTCCAAGAGCTTGCT
This sequence comes from Fusarium sp. NRRL 66739, assembly GCA_021655895.1. NCBI lineage: Eukaryota > Fungi > Ascomycota > Sordariomycetes > Hypocreales > Nectriaceae > Fusarium > Fusarium sp. NRRL 66739. The sequence goes on from JAJJWO010000263.1 coordinate 10,072, forward strand.
CACGTTCTCGAATGACTCGTGGTATCGAGTCTTGTAGATCACTGATAACACTCGGCCGATTGCCTCGCGAACTGCCTTGTAGGGGTGGTCGATATGAGCAAGGAAGTCATCAAGGATCGGTTGATCGTGTCTGAAGTGCCAGCCACCATCTGCTACGATGAACTCAAGCAACTGAACCTTGGATGATTCCTTGAACGCAGCGTTCGATGTCATGTCCAGTCGGAATTCTCTGAGGGTGTTCACAATCTCATGCGATCGCCTTGGGTCCTTGGAGTCGAGGACGAGGTGCAGGCAGGTGAGCCAATATTGCAGATTATCCGGTGTCAAGTCATCAGCGAAGACTTTGAGCATAAAGGGCGCAGCGAACTCCCAAACCCGGTTTCGAATTTCCGGCGGATCGTCACTTGAGCCCGCGAGCAAAGCACCAATAATCTCCGATGTTGCTCGATGCTGGTGTTTGTCGTTTCCATCCCCAAAGACCTCCTTGACAAGCTCCTTGACATCGTCCAGAGTTACATCTGTTTTTTCGTAGTGCATCAGGTCAAAAACATGCATCAAAAGATACACATTGCTCATGCGGAATCTGTCCGTTGAAGTATCCCGTGGTTCCTGCTTCAAGTAGTCGAAACACTGAGATATCCACTCGCGGTTCAAGATCTTGCCCATTTGTTCGCGCACTTTGCTCTCTACTTCGTCGTATGAATTGAAGGGGAGAGGTTTTGCTCGATAGGCAGTGAACTTTTTGCCCCATACGAGCCAGCCGGGGTGATCGGCATCGACCATATATGAGGCGTCCTCCGGATGCTTGAAAGCCTCGAGGAAGTTGTTGGTGAATTCGGCGTCACCCTTCTCTACAGCGACCTGGATACGGTTTCTGTCGCCTACCTCTTTCTCAAGAAGATAGTTGCGATAGTCATGTCCGTAAACAGCTCGCATGTCGACAGCCGTGAACACAGATGTGAAGGCGTTCAAGTAGTAGCCACGTAGGCCTGGGTGAGGGTCATTCGTGCCTTGAGCCACAAGCTCAACAAACTCTGGCGGAGCTAGTGAGTGAAACCGCAGGCAAAGGTTGGTTGCAAAGATGGCGCATCGTGTAGCTATCTTCCAGTGAGCGCCCTTGGCACGTTGTGTCAACTCGAGGCCCAGGGTAGACTTGGACTTCTCGACCTTGGTACGGCGTTGCAAGATAAACTGGTGCCTAGTTTCAATTGCCGACGATACATCTGCAGAAGGTTTGATCGTGTTCACAATCCCATCATCCACAATGATCATGCGTTCAAAAGGTTTACCAAAATCAATCAAACTGTACAATGCTGATGAACCAAGATTCTGTATCGAAGGCTTATCAATGCCTGCAGTCTCGATATATAATCGCATGGCTTCGGGAGCAAAACGCCAATCTTTGAGAAGAGTTCTAAGCAAAGACGTAAACAGTAATGTGTACATGCCCCCCTTGATTCTGTCGTGGTCATTTGTCTCAAGAGCTTTCCTGAGTCTTTCAAGGATGACGGGAATCACCAGCGGTTTGCTGCCGATGAGAGACTTCAACGACGAGTCTTGTGCACTCTGCGCAACTCGTCTCACATCTGCGTAGAGTGAAAGACTTGACTCGGCAAGATCAAGCAGAAGTCGCTTGTCCAGTTCACTCTTCTGTCTCGATGAAGCATTATGTTTACGGCGCAAAAGCTGATATGCCTCGGCGCGCTTGATGAGAAGAGGACGAGGGTAGACTTTCCTGAGACCTTTGATCTTAAAGGCAGCAATATCGGACTTGTAAAGTCGCACATGTCGTTCCAGGGGGTGGGCAGAACGCTCGATACCGACATCAGTAATCCAAGTTCGATAAGCAGCATAGAGCGCAGTGAACGAGTTCACGTCATCTTCTTGGTTTTCGTTGAGAAAAGAGTGCGTCTTGGTCAGAAGGTACCCTAACTCCTCTCGCAAGTCATGGATCTTGCTATAGGCAGGATCACTCGACTTGAGGGCGTAACCAGCCTTATAACGGAACTGTGGGCGCAATTCTTCGTCCTCAGCAACTTCGGCAAGTGGGTCTTCATCAATCATCATCTCGTCGTCATCCTCACGAGCTACGTCGTGGTCGTCCTCTGTGTTGCCAGTCATGATACCCGCAGCACGCTCAGGGTCAAACATGGTGGCCATTCCTGAAGTAACAAGGCGAATTTGTTGCATAAGGCGTGAGACTTCATCAGACCATTCCTTGTTCTTGCCTGTTCTGCTCACAGGAGGATTATCGCTCATCAGCAGCTCAAGCTGGTCCTTGGCAGACTTTGTCTGAGAAGCAAATAGTTCAACGGCAAATGCGATCTCTGCTGGTGACGGCTGATGCCATCGGATGCTGAGGTCAGCCGGTGCAGTTGTCTTCCCCCAATCGTCAACATCAAGGCCACGTTCAATGACTTCAGGCTCGTATAGAGCGTGGTCAATGGGATAGGTGTGGGTCAAGTTCAGGAGCAGATGATGAATGTAGTTCGAAACTAGGATGGTAGGCAAACCACGGCACTTCTCCTGCATGTATTCTGCGATACCAAGAAGTTCGTCTTTGTATCTTAGTACCTCGCTGCCAACATGAACAACAGCCATAGCCAGCATGCTGACATACCACACTAGAGCTCGGTCTCTAGGCAGATAATCTGTTCCGCTACTTCGATCGGAGGCGGCGTTATTGAAGTCAATCTCGTTGCGGATATTGACTACAAGCATTGGGATGAAAACCTTGAGGGTCTTCTCAGGGTTGACCTTGCAGAGCGCGTTCAGGATCCAAGCCATTGCGTCTCGTGCCTGGTGAACAACATGACTTGATACGAATGTGGCCACCTTCTCGAGAGCCATGTCGAATAGCTCCGGGGACAGAGATGCAAACAGAGGTGACAATGCAGCCGGCAAAGCATTGATGACATTGTCCTCAGGGGTACCTCCTCGAACCTGATTAGCATCAGGAAGGTTCTCCAACAAGGTGAACACCTTTCCTAGCAACGTCAGGATAAACTCGCCAAAGCCGGTAGTTGAAGATCTCAAAATGTTTGCCTCGTCTTCGTCGCTGAGCTCGTTCTTGTAGTCGAATTTTACATTTTGACCTTCACGTTCCATGCGATCCATCTCACCTTGAACCCACTCCATCGCCAAGGTCGTATCATGTATATGACTGCCTTCTTTGGCCAGGGGTACCATGGGAATGCTGTAGGCAACACTCTGGATGAAGTTAAGCGTGTACTGGGTCTTATTGAGATCGTTGGCGTCAATTCCCGGCAGGGCAAGCGCCAGAAGAGCGGTAATGTGGCATCGATATCCCTTGTTCTTGGACATGATGTTGGCGATCATCTGCAGTCCATTCAGACTCGAAGTGGTTCTGTGTACCTCCACCAGTCCCTGAAGACTGGGATAAAACCGTTGTAGAGCGCCTGGCAACACCAGGTCGGGCTCAAGATAGGCAAGTCCTTGAAGAGCACTGTAGTAATAATAAGACACACGGCTGCTCTTGGAGAACAAACCCATAAAGGTCACTTCTTTCAGTGAAGACACGAAACGCTTCTTCAACTCATCGTTGATCTTGCGGTCCTCTGGCAGATCCAGCTCACCGCTCTGCTCGCGGTTCCATCTGGAGACGAACGCTTCGGTGAGGTACAGAGTCAATTGGCCCAGCATAGTAGTCCAAGAGCCTTGGTTTGAAGGGTGGAAGAAGGTGTCAATGGACTCCATGAAGCCTTCCAGATGTGAGATGATAGAATCCTCATCCTTCAGGCAAGCAGGAGACAAGGAGCTTACGATCAAGCGAGAGATCATGTAGGCAACGGGATATTTTTTCTTGTCCTTTTCCACGTATATACCCGCTCCTGAAAGGTAGTCCAGAGGCGTGTAGGGAGAGTTAGCTTGGCCAACAGGGATCTGTGTGAGCCTGAGGATTGCCGTAAAGATAAGGTCAGATTGGTCCTTGGTAAAGATTCCATGGCTGCCAAAGGAAACATATGAGCAGGATATGTGGTCCCTGGAGATGCGTGACAGTAGGTCAATGAAAAAGATATCGAAGGCTTTGGAGCGATTGATGATAGACCACAGATGGAAGAGCGTCGGAAGAATATCTGCTGGCTGTGACTGGGGTTCGGTGAGCGGAGCGGGGTGACTTGGTAGCAGAGCATTCAAGACGCCTGCAACGATGAATGCATTCGGTAGCTCGTTCACGCTGAAGAAGGGCAAGAACTCCTCCAGCATTGCTCGACGATCAGCGGGATCAAAGTATGTGTGGGCGTGGGTGCACAGCTTGAGCAGCTGTTTCGCAGAGCGCTTTCGGTTGCTCTGGTGCGCGGGGACCTCTGAGGGCAGAACCCAGGCCTTGATCTCATTCCAGAGGGGTCTCCAGTCGAGAATGAGGTCTTCGCCAGGCTTCAAATAGTGGTTTTTCCTGCAAAAATTGGTTTTTTAACGCCTGGGAAGCTTAACAACGAATTAACATACCTCGTCAAAGTCAGGACCATGCGCAAGAAACGATCCGAGGCGGTAGCATCTAAGCCAGGAGCGAGCGCAAGGGAATAGTAGAGCTTGGCGAGCTTTGCCCTCTGCTCCCTGGTCATCTCAAACTTGAGATTGAGCCAGCCTTGAAGCTCTTTAGTCCAGTGAAGAGCTCCTGGGGAAAAGTCCTCGGCTCGGATGGCAATATAGAGCTGCTTGAGAATCCCTTGCAGGGCGGCATCGCGCTGGGTCTCCTCCTCGACCTCGAATGGGAGCTGCGAAAAGTAGGCAAAGGTTCGAGGTCGATATCGCTTCTTGTCATCCTCGTCGGTCTTCGGATAGGGAATACCAGGGGATGTTGCTCGCGAGATGGGCTCGTATGGTTGGAAGTTTGCCAGCAAGCTGGAGGCAGTGGCGGGCGGCATGGAGCCATGAGAGCCCGCAGGGCGAGGTCCAATATTCTCGTCCATGGCGGGCGCGACGTTAATGCTTTGGGCGATGGACAATGCGGTCAATCTGAATACGGTCGCCTTTGGTTCCCAGCTCGTGACGAGCGCTACACAGCTCTAGGCGGGAATGGCCGAGAGCGGCAGCTCAGCTCGACTGGGAGCGCAGCGCAAGACGAGGCGTGACGTTGATTCAATCGGAAGGCGGGGATAGATTAGTCGGTACGGATGCGCATTGGGTCTGGCTCGAGTCAAAGGCAAGGTACCTAATGCAATGAATAAACGAAGCGTAGGGCGACCTGGCCAGATAAGATGCGGAGGTAGAAAGATATTGGATGCGAAGTCGAGGTTTAAGAGGGGACAGGAGAAGTTGGAGAAGCGGGCTGAAGATGGATGATGCCAGCAGCAGCAGCCTGGACTCAAAGCTCACCTCAAGGTAGGTACCTACCTAGGTACGGAGTAAGGTATGGATGGATCCGTTTTTTACTGGGCCAATCCCTAGGTAGGTAGGTAGTAGGTACTACCTATATCACTATCACTCAGCTAACTCGAATGCATGCAGTACCTGCTTTTTTCTCCAATTCACTACGACGCCGGAATTGTGAATTAGTTACCCGCTTAAGCTTTGTGACTTTTCATTGACCAGCTCTCGGTAGCTGTTTGTCTGATCCAGCGCTGATCCATCTCTGCGATCGAGGGTTGTTGCTTTCTCATCTTGTATCGGCTACGTGCATCGCATCTGTGGCGTGTTGGTTCCACCTGGTCAATTAATTCTAATTCAGCATAACCCAACGTCAACCATGTCACAAACGGGCGCGTGTGCTATTGTGATACCGCTTTGCTGGCAAGATACATCCGAGTAGAGGCTATGTTGATATTCTCAAATAAATTCGAGATAGTTTATCAAGGCAGCGGTCCAGCGTCATAACCTACAGTACCTCAATCCATTCACAACCCAATAGGAATCCATGCAGCCAACACCGAATGAATGAATGCCTGCTTACCTTTCACATCTCATAAATGATCAGCTGCATCTTGGTCCCGTGGCTCATCCTCTTCTCTCTCCAGCTGCATTGCATATGGTACGCAAGCCTGACTTGCCTAGCTTAGCATCACACATACTCATGCTTGCCAACTCTGATCATCGTTTGGCTACGTTTCGCCAACACTGCCTGATTCATCCATGAGAGGCCCAGTCGACCCCGCGTAAGCACACGGGCGCCTAGTAAGGATACTCATAGGAACGACCATGTGATACACAAAGAAAGCCTTTTCGAGGTATGCATTCCAGCTCTGAACCCGTCCAATCTTATTCCCGGTCCCCACTGCTGCTGCATCAACGGAGCTTCAGTGCGGCCGTGCCATTCCGGAGGTGTGGAGGTCGTGGCTCCACTCTGCCGTGTGTCGCGGCTCAAATACCCCGTTCTTTCGGGTGGAAATTCCGGCTTTAAAGGTCGATGACCCGAGGGCTGTGATTGCACGATAGAACTAGCGGATGCATCAAATCTGACAAAATAAAACAGTCCTGTCGAGGATGTTATATTAATATTACAACCACCGTGTTGGTGTGTCAATATTCTGACTTCTATCTATGAGCATCTTCAACCTGTGCATGCGAGTTGCTTCTCCGGCGGAAGATTTTATCCGCGACATGACGCATGCATATGCTCACCCGCCGTGACGGCGGCTTTTCCACCTTGTTATCAAGTATCTCAAGTGGTGGTCTTCCATCCTCACTGACACGCGGAACCACAAATCTCTTGACAAAACCAGCATTGGACGACATCGACCTTCGGCGCACGGGTACGTCTGACGACGAACTATCCAAAGAACTGCCTGCTGGGCTCGTGTTGGTGTGTGGTAATTGGTAAGAAGGGTTGACTAAAGAAAGGCATGGACGAGCAGGGAACGTTTGAGCTCTTTGCTGTCCACCGTTGCTTAGTGTGCGCTTCACCAACGTTGTCGGTACCCTGGATATTCCCGACGCTGGCCATCCGCTTTGTCGGAGATTGATCCAGGATGCAGTTGCCACCATTAATAATTTGATATCATGTGGCACCGTCTTGGTTAAACGTGATTGAATTTCGGGTGGATTCGATACGATCCAGTCGCTGGCAAGCTTAGAGTCCAACGGTGTATTTCGTGTAGGAGGATAGCGGCCACTCGAGGTCGACATGGTATTATAGGTATCAAAGACGTCCAGCGTATTCGACATGAGGGAACCCATGATGGGGTGCCTTCGCGTATCGGGATGTATCATACTAAAAGTCCACTTGACTTCAGCCGGCACCGGGCTAGCTGGGGGTGTCTGTTCGCTGTTGGTCCTGGGCATTGGAGAGATTGGTGTCGAGGTCTTCCTGACCCATCGTGCTGTACTAATTCGACCTCGCTCGTCAACCCCGATGAACTCGTAAGAGCCATTAGCCATCAAGCTAGACTCCCAAGTTGAACCGTCTTCCATCACTATCTCTACCGTGTCATCGCCCACTTGTGGAAGAGGACTGATGACTGCAGCGACGTCCCTCTGGTCCAGTGAGTCTTCAGTATCGAGAGAACCTGGGGATGCCGGTGTGTCGTAGTCCTCACTGCGGACAATAAGTAGGTCGTTTGGACCGAACATTGGTTTAGAGCGGAACAGATGGGGACAGCGCTTCGCCATTCGAGGAATGATCTGAGAGCCTGTGATAAGGCTGGAAGGGACTATATCGAACGCGGGAACCGGCCGCTTCTCGCTGAGCTCTTGTAGCTGAAGAAGCAGTCGTGGGCGGAGTTGGACCAGTCGGCGTTGCTTTGCCCCCGGTCGAGGAGCTGGATGCGCAAGGAGAAACTGGGTCGACCTCCTAAAGGTGCGCTTCCTTCTCGTTCTTCGGGGCGTTGTAGAAGAATCACTGAGGTCGCTCACTTCTGAACAGGCAACTGAACCCTCATCTTCGCTCTGGATTTCTGAAAGTGGTAGTTCATCATCGGTCTCGGGCTCGCGGAAGCGAACTGATAGATCCCGCCGGGGCACGTATTCGGACACGGGCCTTGGTCTAGAGGTTCGACGAATTGGTGTTACTGTTGTTACTGGGGATGCCTTCTCATGATATGACATGGGCCGCGGTTGCGGTGTTGTTGTGATAACTGCTGACGCCGGCCTTGCTGTCTTATCGCCGTCCGACTGTCGTCGCAGCGCTGATCGGAGAAGAGGTAATGGTCCTTGAGGGGCCTGTGTCGATGGGCGGGTGGTTGAATATTCATGCCCGTGAAGGCTAGCACCAGCGTGTAGAAACATGGTGGCCAAGCCAACTCGAAGTCGAGCTCATGAAAATATGGCCCAGTCCGCTGTCAGAAAGGGGCGGATGTGTATTGTTTATAAATGATGTCAAACAAGAGTCCCAGTGTGGTGAGATTGATCAACGATGATATTTGTTTTGCGCGAAGCCGAATACGCAGCGAAGCACAAAGGGCAATCGATTAAATAAAGCTACCGATCTGGCGGGACGTCGAGCCGGGGGATAGTCTATGTGGTTCGATGGGACCAGGATGAGATGGGATGATACAGGAGAGGTAGACCCGCCGTGGAAGCCAGCACTTGGACAATACACACGAGCAGGTAGATGAAGAGATGTTGTCGTTGAACGAGGTGTCAAGAGGTGGGAGGTGAGAGGTGAGAGGTTGATGTAATAGCGTCAGGCGAGGTATAGTACAGAGAGTACAGCAGCGTGCCGTAAGAGTATGTTGGTAAAGGACCTAGAGACGGCGCACGACCTGGCAACTGAACTGGCGAGTACTGATCGCGCAGCTTCTAGAAAGGGTTGGAGTCAGCGATGAATGAGGCGGTCACAATAAAAGAAGGATGAATGAAGCCGTAAAAGGCGATATGGTGTCATGGGTTAGGGTAGGTAGGTAAAGATTGTACGGTCAAGGGGGAGCGGTGGAAGTAGTATATCAAGCCAGACCAGACCAGACCAGACGCGCGCATGGGCAGATGCAGGGGCGTTAAATGGAGCTGGGGTAAGCAAGCAAGCAATCAATGGCTTTGCCGGCATTCCCATGAGTGACATGACATACGGCGTCAACGGGACCTGAGATTTTTGCTTCAGCGCCAGGGATAGGGCGGTCAAGCCAGCCCAAGTCTCCATCCGCTAATCAAGAGATGACCAGGGGCAGAATAAGCGGCACCGGGAGCTGCGTGCCGCAGACACGCGAGGACAGGGGATAGAAGTGCAGACAGGCAGACTATTTACTTACTTACGTGTTAGTACGTACGCGCAGGATCGAGAAACTGTTGAGCTTGGGCGTCTTGGTTTTATCGCGAGGCTGGGAGATGGATGAAGAGAAGAGGAAAGAGAGGAAAAAGAAAGGAAGGGATGGTAAGATGAGGAAGGGGAGTGAGGCCGCCCTGCGATCGGCGTACAGTCAATATTTAATTAGAAGGTGGTGACCCCAAACCTGAGTGGTGGTGGTGGTTGTCTTGCTCGATGTCTCTGGTGATTATATTGGACCAGGTAAGCCAGGGTTTTTTGCTTTTTGTTGTACCGGTACCTTGGATGTTTGACCAGCTTGCCTAGTGTCATTTAGCTGGTTCCCCAGGTTATTTCCCTTTTTAGAACAGACCTCGAGCTGTTTGACGTTTGTTCCCCTTATTTATTCAGTCTCGTGCTGGTCAAGATTGTATCACCGGGTTGTACGACCTGCCCTCATCCGATGTCCTTGCCTCTAACCGGTTCTATATTTTACTGGGATTAATCAAGTCCTTCCTTGGCTGCACCACCGTGGATCGAATATTTCCCCCCCTAGACCTTCTCCCGCTTGTTCCATCTTGCCCGTCCTCGATATTATTATTAGTGAGGTGGGGGGGAGCAGAGAGTGGACCCGACAAGTAAGTTTGAAGACACCCGATGCTCGACGGAGACTCGCTACACCGAGTACCGACAATCAGAGTGAGAATTGCCTGAAGCTATTCAAAAACCATGCTCTCACTCTCTGGCTGTGGAGCGTCATGTGAGGGCAATATCCAGCTCATCAACAGCCTACCTTAGTACCTAGGTATGTTGATGCGAAGTTCAATGCAAGCTGCGGCACCTCCCGCACAAGACTGGTCCGAGCTATCTCCAACCCGAACACGAGAAGGGCTGCACTGGGCTGGGTGGCCAATCCAGTTTAATGAGACATGCAAACAGCATGATTCAGACCCGTGAACACTCTAGCCCGAATTGTGTGCCGCGCAGTAGTAGGGCTACTCGCGTGTCTTAAACAGCCTCCCGAGGAGTCGGGACCATGAAGTGGACTCAGTGCATGTCAGATTGCTTACAGCGCATTCAGCTCGCGTGAGTTTTTGCGGTCAGAGACGCTGTACCTGGTATGTATTGAGATCGTCGCAGGTCTTTTCAGCATCAAGCCCGAATTCGACAGCCAAGTCTACCTCCTTCAAGATAAGGCCTCCATTGCCATCAGACTCATCCTCCGAGTTTTACTCTTATGAGTTTTGGCTTCATGACTGTGATGCACATTCCTTCACCAACAACATCCTCAACATAGCGGTCGAGTCCTTGCTTGCATATGGCACTATTCTTTTGGCTGCACGAGACAAGGGTGAGTTGAGTACCTAGGTAGGTAGGTAGGTAGGCACATACATACATGGTCTGGATCTTGCATATATAGCCAGCTCACGACCACAGACCGCTTGTCTGACACTGAAACGAACCAATTGGTAAATGACAACTATGAGCACCGTTTTTATCATCTGCTTTATCGTGCTATTGCTCTTTTGTTGGGGAAAGACAGGTAGGAGCTAACAGTAATTGCTTCACCACCCGGCTTACTCAGGTTGAAGGAAGCCATAGGTAATCTGATGGGATAACGATGTGAACAGGCAATGTCACTAAATCTTTGGCAACTCGTTCATGTCCACACTCTCGCCTCAGTTTTTGTGATGCAAGATTTCATTTTCAGTGCATAGGCTTTACTTGGATGATTCTTATCGCTTGATATGGTACTTTTCAAGACACAAGCTTAGAGCAAGCAAGACCTCAGATTGACCCGGCCCTAGGAAGACTCTCTTCCTTGGAGCCCTCGGACAGTTTACTCGTTGCTGGTCGTATACTACCCAATATTAACAAACGATCAAAAATAGCATGATTAACAAACTTGTTTGCTTCCTGGCTCGGGAGGGAAACGTCCCGAGCTCCGAATGAAGAGCGAAACGAAGTGCTCAAAAACTTTATTACGACCTGGGAGACTAACAACCATCTCCAGACTCCAAGATTGTACCAAGGTATAATGTCAGTATTTGGATAATCGTCGATGGATCAGTCCTGCGGTTAATTCATTGTTGTGTTTATCTGCTCAACTCTCCTCTCTGGAGGTAAGTATGTTCTTGTTCAAGTACAAATATAGTGCAGTTGTCAACCTCGAATCTACACGACTACATACATATTGGCAGATGGCTCACTGAAATGCCGATCTCATATCTGTCCTGTGGGGATTACAATTGCCGAACCAGATCTTGGCTTCGGCATCCCGTCCTTGTCCGGCCCCGTTGAGCCTCACGGATATTTCGGTTCACTTACATGAAGCTAACGAAATATATTTTTTTGCTTCAGCCGGAGTGCGGGAAACACTGAACTTCCGTGATCCCACATTGACGGGAGCTTCGGAGTGGCGGACATATCAAGGATTTACACTTCAGGCACATATGGTATCAAGAGAGCTTCATGAGGTGCCATTCAAATGAAATCTCACTCAGCTCCAATGCAGCCTTATTTGTTAGCGCGTCTGACCGGCCATCCAAGTACAGTACATTTGCAATGCCGTTACATTTGTGGTTTGGGGGAGTTTTGACTTCAAGCTTCGTGCTTCAACCCATAGTTATGATACAGGATGATTGCAAAAGATGACGTAAAGACTTATCAGGACTGTAGGCTTTTGCAATACTTGAATTCCGCTTCTGCGTCATCACAATACAAATTATGCTCTACAAGTAAATCTGTGTATCACAGGCGACAAAGGGTAAATGCCTTGTTGATTAATCAACTTAGTAAGAACAGCGCAGTGCCTTGCCTCGACAGACAGGAAGTTATCCAAAATAAAGAAAAGAAAGCAACAGGGCTGGATTTACTCAGATATTGATCAATCGGCTTTGTTCTGATTCAGTGTTACCTAGGTATAGGTTGATGGTACTGCAAGATCTGGGGTATGTTGGCTTAGTCATCTGGCGGATTTGGCTGTAAAATTCCATGCCGCATATCGGCCTTCTACACTTGCTCACCCATGGTCGACTCTTGCAATCCATGCGGTCAGATATGCTTTGACGAGGCTGGGTCTCTCCTTATCTCAGTCCCATGACGGATATTCGCCGCCATGTTCCGCCAACACTTCGTACCGGCGCGCGATTCGCGACACAGAATCGCCGCTTTGGCGCTCTGCCGAGCCCTCATTAGAACGGGCGAAAAGGTCCCCTTGCCTAAAGAACTACAACGCAGCGGGCCACGACATCCTATAGCCCAGATTGTGAAGAAGCGGTTCGTCAAGAACAAGAAATTTGACAGTTTACGGCTGCTTTACAGCTCTATGGCTGCAGGGTACAAGGTAGGAAATCCGGTTGAGCGACACTTTCGTCATAGGCTGATATATTGTTCAGTTTCTTACTCTGTTAACTAAAGCCCAAACCGAAAAGACACCTGAGCATACCCAGGTAATCCAACATCTCCTAAAACGCAAAGAAACAGCCGCCCTCTCCCGCTCCAAAGCCCCGCCCCCTCCAACAAGACGCAACCCTCCCCTGCTTACCAAAGTGTCTGCTCCCGATGAACCTGTACGCTACGAGCCGACCGTTCGTCCTCTTCCTAAATCTGCCTTTGTTGGCGAGCGCAAGATGCCCGCGTTCAGTACCACGGCCGAGGGCCAGGCATTCCTACGGATCAAGAAGCCGCAGCCAAGAGTCCTCTCGCGAGCGATCGGCAGAAAGACAAAGCTGTACAGGGACTATGTTGAGAAAGTCATGGAAGTGGAAAACGAGTTCTTGCCCATGGCAGAGGATGAAGACCGCTGGGATGCCTTGATGAACAAGCAGCTGGAGTATGCGGGTCTGGAGGACGAGATTGTCCGAGACGACGACGTAGCTTCATATCGCTGGAATGCTCAATTATCCAGAGTTTGGTATGAGAAACAGCTCGACAAGCTATGGAAGGACTGGATCGCCCGCGGCGAAGCAGTGCACAAGCTTATTGAGGAGGAGAGGGCATTGGCCAAGGCAGAAAAGGAGAGCGGAGCAGAACCAACCGATGCCCTTACCGCGAGCAAGAATCTCGACTCTATTTTGGAGAGAGCTCGGGAAAAGCTGGCAGAGCGCGAGAAAATGCAACACAACATGCCATTTCAAGACCCGTTCATGTCTCCAGAATGGGTGGAAGTAGTGCAGGGGATGGAGAATCCAGGATCCGAAAGTTCCAGGAATAGCCGAGGGGAAGGTTCCAAGTCAGACCGATGGGTTGGAAATGTCAGGCCAGATACACGTCAGCAAGACCACGGAAATCGAAGAAACACTAGGCCGGAGGAACGTCAACAAGATCCTACGAATCGAAGAAACGACAGGCCAGAGAGACGCCAGCAAGATTCAACGAATCGAAGACGATCTGCTGTCCACAACAGACATCTGGAGGACAGTGGCGATCAAAAGAAGGGCAGGAGGGCGACAGAGCCTCCTCTCGATGGTTTTGCGGCCTTGAAAGCGAATCGCCGTCATTGATTTTGTACAACATTTATACCCAGGGTTCAAACATCATATCACGGAGTTGGCATGCATCAGGTATATCTAGAAAGGCCACGGCTGCCCATTGTATTCAACTTTTGGCCATAAGTGTCGTGTACATCATGAGTGGTATATACAAAATGCTCAAAAACCATATGCCAAAACATTCAAGTCGTTCATAAACATCGTCAGAATCACCGCTACTTCTTAACAAGATTTTTCAACATGTCAATTTCGTCAAACATGGTCTGCTTCCAGTTGTCTATTGGACCTGTTTGAGTGTGCTCTCGGTCGAGCCATCGTTTTCAACGTCTTCTTCCCCTCATTTGCCACTTCAGCCCAGCTCTTGAAAGATTGAAGTGAGGGTACGGATGGTCGTCGTGTTTGATCTCCATCAATGCTAGCAAGATCCGATCGAAGCGTTCTCGGAGATGACATAGCAGATAGCGGTATTGAAAGAGCAGGGCTACTCGGCTCCGAGGGTAAAGAATGCGGTTCAGGAGTAACCACTCTTTCGACGGGTTTAGGCGGTTGTTTGGACAATTGGCCCCATTGGGGTACTTTATCGGAATCCACAGGAAGACGGTTGCGATCTAGGGCCGGGCTACTTTGTGCAGGTGTTGGGGTTGTCTCAACGCTATGTCGAGAGAAGACAGACGACGCCATACTGCTATCTGTCAGGCTTTGATCGCGGTTGAGATTTGGTGTCTCGCTGCGGGAGGGCGTGACTGGCAAGGGGAGCTTGGAGCCGGATCCACGAGAACGCAAAGCATAGCCTGAGACATTGGTAAAACTTGGTGATCGAGAGGTTGGAAATTCCGTCGAGCCCCTGGGAGTTGTATCATTCTGAGGTCTTGGGGAGACGGCCTGTCGTTGAAGTGGCTGTGCTTTGGGCTCGGTTGGAATACGTTGAGTCGAGCGTGACCATGGTTGAAGAGCTGGTCGCGCAGCTGGTGTCACCGGCATTGACCTCGATTTTGGTGACATTTCGAGACAAAGTCCAGAACCAAGAGACGTGGTACTGCTCCGATATGGCTGGGGCATCGCCGTTGGTCCAGGAATCCGCCCCGTACCTCGCTTCCGATGAGCGTTTTCAGCTTCCAGCGCGCGGCATTTATCCTCCAGAATCTTCACTTTCTCCTGAAGCAAAGCAGTGGCTTGTTCTTGATTCTTACGCTCGCGCTCAAGTCGAAGTTCGTATGTTCTATCTCTTCCTTCCAGTTCGTTGACCTTTTGCTTCAGACGGTCGTTCTCTTTTCGAAGGCTCACGATGCCGGCCAGCTTTTTATCCCATTTATCCTCAACCCAAGATATCGGCCTTTTGCAGCATTCACCATGGTAGATCTGATGAATGCCTCCGAGCATAGATAGCTTGTCGTCTATTTTATCTGCGTGTAGCCGGTTCCTGGGGTTTGAGGTAATCATTCGCGCAATCAAGTTGACAATTGGTCTAGGTCGGACCGTTTCTTGACCTTGGTAGGTAAACATAAAAGGGGGCGTGACCAGGGCATGGGATGTGAGCTTTTCCAGGTGACTATTCAACTTGTTTTCCCTCTCGTAGAGCCGTTCTTCTTGAGTATGCCTAGATGGGTATTTCAGGACTTCATCGAACTCGACTAACCGAACGTTGTAGAGGACAGTTGCGATATTGAGGAAGACAAGGCCTAGAGAGTAAATATCCGACAACTGCATACTAGAGCCATGATCGGCATAGAGCTCGGGTGCTCGCCATCTCTCAGTTCCTGGTACGCCCTCGGTCATAGTCTGGTCTTGTCCACTGACATCCCTTGATACACCAAAGTCGGCAAGGTAAACTCGGTCCGCTTTCAGGAGAATATTGGATGGCTTGATATCAAGGTGCCTCACGTCGTTTCGGTGACAATAGGCCATTGCACGAGCAATGCACCCGATTATGTTGCGCAAAAATTCAAGTGGACATTTGGTCGTGGAATGAAGAAGCTGGTCCTCGGACGTGGGCTCAATGGCACTCAAGTCCTTGATGTCGAGGGCATCAAGGCGCTCGATAATATCTTCGCGATCCCCTTCGCCCAAACGTAGGAACTCTAAGTCTTCTAGAAGTGTGCTCAAGTTACAAACGGCAGCAGGCCATATGAGCAGACACAATTCATGAGTTCGTGGTGCGTAAGTGGCGACTAGTTTAACGACATGGCGATGGTCAAGCTTCTGCATAGTCAAACCCTCGTTGCGCAAATCGTCAATGGTAAAGCCGCGCCGACGCGGAATCCGCTTGCGCGCAAGACAGACGGATCCATATGAGACCTTCTCAACGCGACCGAATGCGCCGTATCCGAGGTCGTCGAGTTTGGAGAGTTTTGTATCGAAGCGTTTCGCATCGGGACCGTTGAACAATGGCTTGTTTCTACGCGATGAGTAGGTAGTCAGTGACAAGGCCCGCGTTGTCCGAGGTAGTCAGCTGTAGTGTAGGCAGCTTACATGCCGGGCCAGCTATCGTCATTGTTCCAGCTGCTGATGATGTTGAGCTCCTCGAGTTCGCGCTCAGCCTCCCAGAGGCGGCCGTAGTGTTGGGCCGGGCCTGTTTGGCCAACTCTGGTCCATCCTCGGGCCCAGTCGCCCATGTTGAAGGTAGCAGTGATGATTCGCAAGGTGCTCTGGCGCGGTCAAACGGAGGACAAAGCCATGATGGCAATCCGACTGCTGATCAAGTTTACCAAGCGCTTGTGCAGACGGAACGCAGAGTGAAACAATGTAAGAGCAAAATGGGTTGCTGGTGCGGAGGAATAGGTAGACAAGTCCCTGTCGCAAAAAGTGGCAGTGACATTCTGGGAGTCTGCAGCGACACTGCCACTGCCACTCCAGTGGGGTAATCGTCAGGTCCATCGCTCCGATCCGCTGGGCCCGCTAGCTGTTTAGGGCTGAGCCTCTGCTAAGCCCCCTATTGGTGATATGGGTTCCATTCGTTTGCATCAAGGAATGGACGTGCAACAGGTAGGAGACCGTGTACAAGAGGAGAAATAGACTTGAACAGACACTTGCCTATAGAAGCAACTATTTCGCATGTACTCATAGCATCTCACTACCTGGGTCCATACGTACCTAGGTAGGTAGATGGTGCTGCTAATCTTGATTGATCATCATCTGCTGCGCTAGGCAGTAAACAGATAATGATCGGCAGTGTAGAGCTCGTTTGGCGGCTATCTTGAACCCCCCAAAATCCAACTCCAATTCAGCTTCACCTCGCATCGCTCATCTGCGGCTCATCTCTCCCTGTTCCACATACTCCCATCCTCTCGCTCTGCAGCCTCCGTCTATCCCCACCCGGCGTACGGAGCACAGCCGGCAGGTATCCGGACTTTTGAGGACCCGGCGTCCCCGGACCCAAACCGTCTCCTACATGTTGATGCCTCACCCGACCCCTGCTTTACGCGCGTTCATAATCTGCTCCAACATAGCATATTGTACTCATTTATACTGTATCTACACACCTAATATATTGGGCATCAACGCCTTGCCTTCCATACACGCTCGCTCAATATGCTTGAAGTTCCTCAAACTGCACCAGAGTCACTCCCGGCTCCGGCTCCCACTCGGAAGCGCTCCAAAGCATCTGAAGAAGATGACCAAGACCGAGGCAAGAAGCGCTCAAGAGGCCGGCCACGACTCGACACTAAGGATGAGACGGCCCAAGATGTGAGTCTAAGCAAGCAAGCTCTTCTCACTCACTCCTAGGTATTCTCTGACACAATACAGCGTCGTCGAACACAGATTCGACTGGCTCAGCGAGCCTACCGCAACCGAAAGGACACCGCAATCACCACTCTGGAGGACAAGGTCAAGGACCTCGAGGATGCCAATGAGAACATGGGTAAAGAGTTTATGAACTTCTTCGACTTCGTCCTCTCCCAGGGAATGCTCGAGGGTGCCCCTGAGATGGCACGACGTTTGAACGAAACAACCCGCAAGTTTCTTTCTCTCACACGTAAATCTGCCGACGACTCAGGTAAGGATGACCAGGACGATACTCCGGCTCCCACGCCCACGCTAGGACGACAGGATTCAACTGCGACGCAACTTCCAGAGCGACATGGATCTGGTTCCGGCGCCTCAAGTTCACCAAGCGAGAGCTTCGTTCCGCCAGATCCCCCAGTCTTCAATGCTGCCCCCCAAGAGAAACATCTCGTCACTCCACAAAGGGCAGATACAACTACACGCCAACAGGCTACTCCACCGCTTAACCTACCGTATGAGATTATCACGATGCCAACGTCAGATAATGCGAGTTTTCCAATATATGATACCCAGAACCCCATCCCTTTCGACCACAATCCTTTTCTACCTTCTCCTTTCACCGGTGTTCCTTCGCCATCCTCTTATGCATCGCATGAGCGCACCTTTGGTCGTCGTCTCCAGCGAGCAACTTTGGAGGCTGGTCTTAGATTAGCTTCGATGCCCAGCCCACCTCCTCATCGCTATGCCGAGGTTTTTGGATTCTGTCTACTTTTCGAACCTAGAGAATCCATTATCCGGCGTTTGTCGAGCACACTCGCCAGAGTGAGCCAAGAGTCCCTATTCTACTGGAGATATCCATTTACCAATCTCGGCGGCACTGGCACGTTTTTCCCTGATAATGGAGGAGCGGGAAGCTATCCTACAATGGGTGCCAACGGAAATGCGCTACCGCTTGGAAACCAAGGCTTGGCCGCGCCCATGAAGCCCCCGGAGCTGACTGGTTTCTCGATGGGCCCCTTTGATCCAGATACTGAAAGTACTAGAGGCGATCGTATCGATGCTCGTATGCGGATGATTCACAAGGGCTTCGAGGGAGACTTCTTCGATGCAGATGAGGTAGAGACATATCTACGCCAACGGGGGATAGTGATACCTGCAAATATGGACTTCATCGATGCTGAGATTGATCTCGCCTCGTTTGAAGAACCTCCAGATTTCTCTGCCTTGGGCGGCGGCAGCAGTGGATTCTTTGGGGCTCAGCAATCACCTCCGCCGGCCCAAGGGCTTTACATGCCGCCTCAACAAGCTGCAAGTGACACTGCTCACATCTGGCAAACCGCTATTCCTACTTCTCTTGCTTCCGTAACGTCTTCCACAACACCAGCTCCTCTTATGGCGCCAACAATAGGCACAGAATTCGGAGGACTTGGGTCATCAACTGGGCCTATAAACCACGGACAGCTCGGTACGGGAATGGGGTCGTTCATGGACACGGCGTTTTTCCCACGGGATTGGGCGACGAATACTGGCTGGATGAAGACCAAAGTGACAATAGATGTCAATAGGCTAGTGGCTGGTAAGTCATGCTGGTATGTGCTTTTTATGAGAGCCCAAGAACTAACAGAGTGTTAGAAATGATAAACAAAGCAGTTTGCCTGGGCCGGACGCCAGCGGTACGCCCCAAGGACGTCGACAGAGCAGTCAAGTCGGCGATCGCATTGGCTCAGACATAGCAGGTTCTTTTGTTAAGATACCGAGTGTGAATGCTTAATATGGAATGTGTAAAGACAAGCGTGGTTTTATTGTACATTGCAAGCTAGCATCTGACTAGATGGTCTGGGAAAAAGGCGAAATCTGACAGCTGCATGGTGTCATGTTGGTGATTAAATATGTCTTTGATGTGAAAGCCGAATAGCATTAATACCCACTTTGTGCATATCATTTGAATTCTGGGGAGTATAACCATCTAATATTTCGCTGCGCATACTACCTACCTATGATAGGATGTAGTTTGGTGTTTCTGAACTGCGAATGCTGATCTTCTATGGCGCGAGTGGGGCTACACACATATATACCCGTCTACCTCCCATATCAGTGAGGGGACGATCATCCCTTGGTTTCTCTCCTGGGCACATACCCAGTAATAACAGGCAATGGAATACAAACCCCAGGATGAGGACATTCCCAAGCGAAAGCCTCGCCTTATCATCCACGGCGGGGCGGGCAACATCCAGCGCAAGACATATCCTCGGGAGCTATTCCAGGCTTATCGCAAAGCCCTCATTGATATTGTGAGCTCATCAAGGGATTGCAGTAGAACGGCCATTTCTAACCTTGATGCCACAGGTCACCAAGACCGATCAGTACATGAGGAGCCAGGATGAAGCAGCCTCAGAAAAGTCCACCAAGAAGCTTCCCTCGGCATTAGAAACAGCAACCTTCGCCGTCCGTCTCCTCGAGGACAACCCTCTCTTCAACAGCGGACACGGCTCTGTGTTCACCCGCGATGGAATCAATGAACTAGAAGCCTCGGTGATGGTATCCCGCGGTCATAAGAAGCGAGGTGTAGGCGTCATGGGCCTCCGCCACGTAAGGAACCCTATTCTTCTAGCCCGTGCAATGCTGGAACATGGCCAAGACGACCTCGAAGCACGACCTCGAGGGACAAGCTCAGGCGGTCTGGATGTACCGTCAGCCCAAGGACACACACAGGTCCATGGCAAGGCAGCCGAGCAGCTAGCGGAGCAGTATGGGTTAGAGATGGTCGACTCGAGCTACTTCTACACCCAACGTCGCTGGGATGAGCACATTCGCGCTCTGGAGAGGGAAAAGAAAGGCCTAGGCCACGCAACGTGGAGTGCGGCCGAGTACCTCCCACAAGGCACTTGCGGAGCTGTAGCTCTTGACCAAGACGGTGTCATCTGCGCTGCGACAAGTACAGGAGGTCTAACGAATAAGCTGACGGGACGTATTGGCGACACGCCTGTTGTAGGAGCAGGATTCTGGGCCGAGGAGTGGACCGAAGACGGTGATCCGACCGGGTCATCAACCTGGGATCGTCTGAAGGATGCTGCCGTCCAGTCAGGCCCCTCACTGGTGCTCAGCGATATGCTCAGGGGAACTCTTGCGGATTGCTTGCCTACTCCCATGTTATACAGTCCACTCGGAACAAACAGCGGCCGCACATACACGACGAGATCGATTGGAAGCTCAGGAACCGGCAATGGCGACTCTTTCCTACGAACCAACGCTGCACGAACCGTCGCAGCCATGGCAAGATGGAAGCCAGAGTCAGGAACCAGCGCCATAACAAATGTTGCAGGCCCAGGAGGAGAACTGGAGAGGAGCGCAGGTGATAGATGGGGCCGAACAGGAGAGGGCGAGGGTGGCATCATTGGCATAGAGGGTGTTGTTGTTCGTGATTCTCACGGTCGTGTGGTTGAAGCTCGGTCTGAGATCCTGATGGACTTTAACTGCGGAGGCATGTTTCGGGCCTGGATTGATGACGAGGGAAAGCCCCAGATGAGCATCTTCAGCAACGAACCGTCGAGCGACCTATAGACGATCGAGAAGCGTGACGGGCTTATATAGAGTGGAACAGTGAATGTTATTCGTATTCGATCTGTACCAAATCTGCGATGAACAACGCAGCAGAACCTCGGCGGCAGCAGTAAGATTCCATTCCTCTTCTTTTCTTTTAAACCTGCTGGCCCTTATGTACTTCCCAAAAAGAGCCCCCCCTTCTCTTGGAATCATACACGTGTGTTCTCGTTCCTCGCCAGACATGAATTAGCCTGCAGTCGCAAAAAGTATGGCAATTCCATCGCTAAGCCAGAACCCGTCCTCCCGAAACCCTCCCGATATCTTACTCTATTATACATGGAACGCCGGCCCGATGCGAATTCAAGCAATTAAAACGCCAGCTTTTTGTTCGTCGCGGTAGTGGTGGTGAAAATACAAGAGGCTCGGCTCTCTGAGAGCTCGGCCCGCAGAATCGTTGTTGTTGGTGGTGGTGGTGGTGATGGTGGAGTTGAGAGGGGGTGGAGTCGAAGGTTGTTGGATCGTCGTTGCTCGATCATGGAAATTCATTTTTCGTTACTCTTGCTTTTTTACAGAGTAGCCTCCTGAGGAGGGGGCTGGGGAGCTTCTAGCTTGGTGCTGCCAGCGAGCATCTTGGAGAACCCGATACCGACACCCTCGATAACGGCGAGAAGGACGGCACAGCCAATGGCACCGTTTCGCGCAGCCTTGTAACCACCTCGGATGGCGAGAGAGCCACCAGTGAAGAAACCGGCGATGATGGCGTTGTAAGGATCCTCCTTCTGGCGAATGCCCTTAACAGTGCAGTCGAAGGTCGAGAAAAGACCGCCCCAGACACCAAAGTTACCTCCGAGGACAGGAGCGCGCATCTTAACGGCTGTGATAGCGCCGATGCGTCGCTCGCCGTAGGGAGAGTTACGGAAGCCCTTAATTCCGTGCCAGATGGTACCGCCGATAGCCTAGTTAGAGGGGAAATGTTAGCGGATGTCTATAGCCATGCTTATCGCAATCGTCGCTGTAATCGATCCGAGCTCGGGTTAGAAATGGCCACACTTACGCCCATGCAGAAAGCACCACCAAAGTCATTGAGAATGACCCAGGGACAGGGGTCGCGTCCGTGATCCATGGCTAATTATGTGTATTCGACGGGTGACGGCGGAGAAAAGGGTCGATGGCGATGGCGAGGGCGAGGCTGATGAAAGCAAGTTTGGGTATGAAAATTGTGAGGCCAACCGGAGCTGGAGTCGCGCAACGAGCGAATTTTTCGGTACGTCGGCGGGTCTATAATCCGGGCTATGACGCTTGAAGCCGGCTTCGGCTTCAGCAGACTCGAAGCTTACTACTATGTACGTAGTAAGCCTATTTCTAGGTTTGAAAGTAATACAAAACACCAGCCATTCCAAAAGCTTGCGATGCATATCTCAGTGCTCACTCACTTTGAAGGGCTTGAAGCAGTTGTATCAAAGCAACAATGCTAACGCTTCCATCAATGCACTTTGCCGGGGTCTCATCCGGACCCCACTAAACCCCAGATGACTATCCCGGCGAGGGCGGAGTTCAACTACATGCTTACCTAGGTAAGGTAGGCTTGCCGAATATCTATATAAAGTCGCGGTTTACGTAGTTGCAAAATGAATTAGCATAGGAACACTGCCATCTATTTCCCCGAGAACACCAGTCTAGACCGCTCATAATCCATATCTGAAATGCCTCTCAAAGTCTTGCCAGCCGACGAAGCCGATGCCCCTAGGGCTGTCGCCATTGAGAACGCTGCCTACGGTCCAAGCCCGATAGGGTCGGTTCTTTTTCCTGTATCACGAGCTGCTGAGTCTGATACAAGAGTTGCTGAGCTTATCCATTCGTTCCAGAAGGATCCCGCCTGTCGATGGGCCAAGGTTGTCGACACTGACCTTGATCAAGATCAGATGATTGCCTTTATTATGTGGTATATGTGGGATACTCCTCCAACAGATGAACAGCATTCGTTCTCTTCCTATCGAGGGCCGAGTTGCAACGCAGAGGCGTGCGAGTTGTTCTTCGGTGGTATGAACAAGATGCGGGTAGATTACATGAATAGGACTCCATATGCCTGTACGTCCAAACAATGCATACCATGATGAGCGAGAGACTTACAAACCGCAATTATTAGATCTTAAACTCTTGCACACGGATCCGCAACATCAAAGACGTGGCGCAGCATCTCTTCTTCTCAAATGGGGGCTTAATGAAGCCGATCGCCTCGGTATCCCTGCGTGCCTGGAGTCTTCAGTTCAAGGGCGAGGACTTTATGAGAAATTTGGCTTCGAGGAAGTTGACCGACATACTTCTGACTTCTCACGCTGGGGCGGGCCATCCGAGGCCCCAATTCCTTTGATGGTTCGGCCAGTTGGAGGGCGGCAGACGACGTCTCAGTAGTCATCAAGATAGTATTTTACTACATATATTACACAGTCCTAAATCATGGCGAAAGGAGAGTATAGATTTAGTGTTACAGTTTCATATAAATCGGCACATAGCTACTCTCTAGATATGGCATACGGCTTGACATCCAGAATTGAACCACTCAAGTAATTCTAGGTTAGGAAATATCAATGCGTAAGTTTTAACGTTTCGATCACTTATAAATCTCGGCCCTGCCGTATACATCCTAGTATGTTTTTCAATAACCAATACGCACGTGCGTGATATGCCACTGTCCCCAAAGGTTAAGCCGTTATAGTTTCATAGCGGCAGATACTTATTCAACTTACAAAGGCCGGTATCGGACCAACCTAACGGACGAAGGAGATCTCCCATCCATCACCTTTGTCGACTTGGAAGTGCTCAGCAAGTCAAGTGTCAATGAACCTCGGTTATCGTCACTCCAGCACTTGGCAAGGTACTTCAAAGAGGAGACTCTTCGGACCACAGGAGCTCGTTACGATCACGTTCATGTTTTACATATGGTAGTACGTACGCGTACTCATACAGACTCCACACAATAACGGTTGTGGTGTTTCAGTTAACAAGTAACACGTAAGACTGGGTCACCTTCAGTAGCTCAAACATGCTGCGAAATCTGAACCTGCGCAACAGGGACTAAGCCGGATATAAGCTGATATCTTTGAACAAGGATCGACAAAACTCGTCACCGACGACCTGGCACGGATAATTGATGCGTAAATACCTAAAACGATTGGCCAATCCACCAAATCTCCGACGTTTTCTAGACCAGAGTCTAGCCAGCCTAACGTTCGACGCCGTTGAGATATCCTCCATAGTTGAGCAGGGTCCATCCACGTTGTGAGAGAAGGAAATTTTCTTTCCGCAGGGTCCATTGCTAGAAGCAGAGTAGAACAAATCGAAGAATTACGTAGTACTACCCTGAGTTCAGCCCGAAACGCACGGGCTCCTGTGTCTAATATCAGGCCCCGTGAGTGAGTTCTTGGGGCGCTCATGCGAGCCCAATTCAGCCCGTTTGTGTCATTCATGCCCGGGATATGCCAGGTAGGATTCAGGGCCCGAAGCTTTGGCAATTCTAGAACATGGTCACCGCCTGTTTCGAACAGCTCGGACGCTGTCCACATCGTTTGGCGTGGTACAAGACGGTACATGAGGCCACGGCATGAGGCTGGAAGGAGAAGCTATCGTGGCTAGTGTCGAACGGTCTGTGCTAGTTGAAGGTCGCATTTGGCGATAGTCAAGAGCCGAGACAAACTGTCGTTCTGCCGGTAGTGGAGATTGGACCCTGAATTTAGGAGCCGGGTTCGAGGCCCCAAATCTCGTCGACTCCGTTGGTCGGGCCGGGTAAAAGTAAACGCGCACAGGCCATGCATGAATCGTTCGGGTCGGCAAAAGTGGGACCATGGTGATGGAGTCATTTCACCTCGTCGACCTCTGAACAACATAATCGAATCAAGCTCTTGCTCTTGGCCAATTCCCTCCTCTCCACACCTGCTCGAACCGGAACCGCTTTTGGGCGCGACAACCTGCAGTAACATCAGCAAAGCCACCAGCCACGATACCTTCTCCACAAGCATCGTCAACGAAATATTTGTCTGCTTCACCAACGAGGTTTCAACCCTCTAATATTACCGACCCTCGTCCAATCTAGCCCACGGAGCTTCCGAGCCTCTCCTCCGGTGCCGTCAGCCCTACCGACAACCAATCGACCCACGATGCCGGCGTTTCAAAGCAAAAAGTTCCGGTCGGCGGCCGACATGAACAGCATCGGTATGCGGTACCGCACCCTCATGAACAAGCATCCCTTCCTCATGTTCGGGCTGCCCTTCATGGCCGTCATCGTTGCCGGATCTTTTGTCCTTACCCCCGCCACGGCCGTTCGATATGAGCGCTACGACCGCAAGGTCCGCCAGATGACAAAGGACGAGGAACTGAATGTGCGCCGGTCTGCAAGAAAGGTAGACATGAAGGAAGAATACTACGTGCGTCTTTCTCTTGGAAAAGGGGGAGGGAATGCTACTTGGGACATCCGTTTGACTGACTTGGATACAGAGACTTGCTGGCAGGGATCTTGACGACTGGGAACAGAAGCGTGTAAAGCGACTTCCTGGAGAGAATGATGGCGTGTTGTAGATGAGGCTATATCAGCTCCCTTGCCTTGTGTGTGGGAAAGCATCGCGATCTGATAGCATCACGATACTATCTACGATCTGTTCTATTCTGAATGTTGCAAGATGCCAGGATAACGACAATGTCGACGTCATTACCCATCCCGGGCCCAGTGTCGCGGGTTGTGTTGAAACACCCCGAAGCAAGGGTCGTCCGTACGGGCCGTGTACGATATGTAAATGGCATCAAAGGCGTTTGGGTGTTTGGGAATGGGAACGCGTTGTTTAATTCTCTGGGTTCGCGTTGGTTGAAAGCCGCGCGGCTGCAATGATGGGCGTGTTGGAGGTTCCCAGGTCTGAGGCTGGAGGGACGAGCCGCAACGTCACTGTTGGACCCGGCTGCATGGTCAAGGAAGCATCTCAGACACAGTCGCGGACGCGGATCGAGCCTGGAGTGAGGACATCTCACGTCAGACTGACAGAATATCGATGAGTCTATGGAAATTCGATCTTGATTCTAGGCTGTTGGAGGGTGGGATGTTTCACAGACTTGAAACGGGTGGTTGATTCTACATCAACAAGCAGTTCAAAGTTCAAGACTTGCATCTGTGAGACTTGCAGGTAGGTGTAAGTCAGTCGTGGAGTGCAGCTACATAGTATATCGCGCACGATGGACTGCAAGCACTAGGTCGTGCTCGAGGTACCCTAAGGCACCGCACAGTTGGGAACAGACACTTGGTTGTTTCGTGCTGGATAGTACCAAGGCGGAGAGAACTTTACTTGGCATCCAGCCAGCAATTGAAGTGCCGCTTGTCTATCCCTTGCGCCGGGTCACGTTGAACAATGCCCCTGCATTTCACCATCGCCAAGTCAAAGCAGCCGTCTGGTGACTAGACTCGACCTAGCCTTGTGAGTGCTGCAGTACGTATTTACGATCACTATCGCAGCACATCGCATTCTACAAGTGCAGAATCTCAAATCGCGATGCGCGATCTTTGAGTTGATGGTCCATCGTCGATCTGGGGAACGTGCAACGCTCGAGCCGACTCCTCGCAGCTTAGCATCCCGATGGGTGGCTGTAGCTCAATGGCATTGGCTACCGAGGACAATACTAAGACTCACGCCAAAGTTGCTGCTATTGAGCGGGACGACGCGTAGTCTGCCTTTTAATTGAAGCTCCAACTGCTTCTGCACCGATAGCGATAGCGCAGAGAACGCAGCTGGACAGGGGCCAGAGCGCCACACCAGACCCAAACCAGCCTCGCGCTGGACTGGCTGGACTGGCTGGGCTGGCTCTAGGACGCCATGTCAGTCCATTGGACCAACAGCTTGTCTATCCAAGACAACCAAGATACCATCGTCTTTTTGACCAAGTGATCGTCAGGAGAGGCCCGTATGCACAGGTGCTGCAGCATATCGAAAAGGTGTGCTACGGCCATTCCTCGTGTCCTTGATGACGATGGCCATGGCGGACCTTGCTCAAGATAAAGACAGGTACTTGGATTGAAGAGGGGGTTTGGAGGAGGGGTCGTGTCCAATAAGAGACTGAGATGGGCGAATATATGTCATTGAGAGCATGGGTTCAGGTCTGTTGGCGGTCGGAGGCGATGATGATCACGACTATCATGCCCAGGCGAAATGGTGGTGTTGAGCACCTGTTGTAGAAACACTTGGTACCTGCATGTAGACAAGTTTCAAGACATGAAATCCACCTACTACCTATGCAGATGTGCGTCTTAATTCCGGGTTCTAAGGTGCCGAGAAAGGCGCAGTCTAGGTAGGCAGGCAGTCCATGGACAAGAATACGATGTAGCATTTTGGAGGTTATTGAGTGGTCCGATGCCCCCCTGTTCACAGGTCACTTGTTCAATTGCGCCAAGCCCTGCCATGCAAATTCGGCAATCAGTATCCTTCCTTCAATTCGTAAACGATCGGAGGTGGTAAAATGCAACGCTGGTCCCCAATAATCGGGGACCCAATGACAGTCCAGTCGTAAGTAAACCTGAGACGCGATCTGGATATTACCTGCAGATACAGATTAGTTGAGTCGCATTGCATACATTCTACAGAGACTATACAGATTCAATAGTTGCGCAAGGATGATGGTGGTGCTGGTAATATTGGAGTCAATATGCATGATCTGGGTAGTATGGTTATAAATGGAATGGATGGATCTATGTAACATCGCAGCAAGCGGCAAACAAGGCAAAGAGACACGATTGGCATCTGTCAACCTCGTCGCTGGGCAGGTTTTTCTTCTTTTCGCTGCAAGTGAGTGTTGCACTGCACTGCACTGCACGATAGATTCTACAGAAGCAAACATCCCGATACGACGGTACCTTTAGTGGATTTCTCGGAGACGGCGATAATTAAAGAGGGATAGGGCACCAAGCCTGCCAGAAGCAAGCATCGCAATGTTGACGATTTATGCTAATGGATGCTTACGGATCTGCACCGAGGCAGGGAGGGAGATTACAAGCAGTGATACTATTCAGAAATGAGGCCGACTGTCTTGTCCATGTCCGTAAATGTTCGGCTTCGGAGCCGAGCCGCTTTTTTTTTAATCTCGTCTCCAAGTCCGCCAAGCACAGCGCAATCAGCGAACCTGGACATGCCCACAGAATATCGTGCTCCTCTCGTCTCTCGTCTCTCCACCGAGATGGGTCATGGTACTCTGGCGGTATACAGCTGGACTTGGCTTGGGTGTGGTCTAGGACGAGACCCTGGATCGTCAATGTTAGCACTCAACGTACATGAGTAGTCCTCCACCGTGAATGCACAGAGGGTGAAGGGTTTACGAATCCACCCACCGCTTCAAGTTTGTATGTTGCGTTGCAGCAGTACCCATTCTTTATCTTGATTGCAAGATGCACTCCTCCACCAACGCTGTAACTAAGCGCGAGTCGTGGCTGTGCTTAACTTGGAAGACTGGGAATCGCCTCCCTCTCCAGCATTCCAAACGCCAGACGCAGCTCACATCGAGGCTGGGGATAGTGTCATGCACGCTGCAGGTGAAGAGAAGAACCATCTCATCTCATGTGAGTGATTCATACAGTAGCCTACGCGGCACAGTAGCGTAGCGTGTACATGGGTGGGTGGTGAAAGCCATCTCGATAAATCTCAGCTCGACAGGCAAGCAAAAGCAAAAGCGACCAGATTGACGGGATCTCTCCACTGGCCTACTCCAGGATCAAGTGAAAACAAAGCACATACATATCCATATGTCTCAGTGTACCTGCATACAACTACCTCCATCGTGGTGCCTGATCTCTGGCACCGAGCGGCGCCGCCTCTTTTCGGACCCTAGGACGCAAGGGAGATGTCATATTGTGTGGAGCAGCGGTGAAGACATTCACAGCATTGATGAGCTAACTAGGTATTATGTGACCGGTGAAGAAGTAAAGTTTCGGTTACTGCGTTAAAACCAAGAAAAAAGAATTTGTCGGACCCAGAATACTCGGATTCTCAATTATGTACTGGAAATGGCCGTGCAAGGCGGAACAAGCCGCCGTTTTGCACAGAGTGAAATGGTTGATCTGTTACCAAAGTTGTCGAGAGACATGCAAACAAGTGACGTCGAAGTTATCGTCGTGTGCAAAGCAGATCTGCGCTGGCGTACACACGAAACAACCAACCAAAGCGAATTCTCGCCAGCAACGGCATGATCTACTGCGCAGAAAGTTAACCTAGGTACGGTACTTGCCGTATACTGCATGCACAAATTGATATGTAGGTATTCACGATGAATTGATTATCAGGCACAGACAAGCACAGGCGCAGACACAGGCACGCGGCCTCAGGCTCGAGTTGATATTTGCTTTTCAATCTCTGACTGTGTCTTGATTGCGCCCTGCTTCTACGGTGCTGATTTAGATGGACATGGACATGGACATGGACCAGGCCGTGCAATTGGGAGTCATCTTCAGGCACAGCACCCATCTGAGTGATGTTTGCTTTTTTCACGTCAACGCCTTTCTTTTCCTTTTAGTAATCAGCCACCTGCTGCCAGTCTTCAGCTAGCTCCGATATGCCTCCAGCGTGTGACCCCGTCCACAGTTACATGGGTTGCAATTAGGCTACCGAGAATCGGCGGTTCCTCAGCTTGTAACTACGGATAAAGGGCTGAGAGATGCGAACATGGCCGCGAGGCTTCGGGAATTGGCAGATGGCGCTCGGGCCTGGTGACTTGTCGTCTAAGAGAAAAAGCTTTTGGGGCGTTCAGCTAAAGAGAATTAAGGCGCGAGGCGCCAGGCACGAATTCCTCAGTCAGGTACGGCGAGGGGCCGAGACCGAGCGAGGCTTACAGTGGATGGCATGTCAAGATGAAAAAGAAGAGCGGTGTCCACTGCAGATGAATGAGGCGTATCGTTAAGGACACTCGGTACACGATGGATGTTTCGAGCAAAATGGTCGAGACGAAACAAGACCTCACCTCTACTCAGGTACCCGGAGGTACAGTACTTGCAGAGACAGGGGTTGCTGATCAGCGGGACACCCCTGTCGTGTGCTGAGAATGGGATTCTTTGTGAAAAGTGCGTCAAGGACAAGATCCAAGTGGAGATCTCGCTGCGCTGAGCCAAGCCAAGGACCAGGGGTTGCCGTTAGGTTTAGGTAAGGTACAGGGATGTTCCGCCCACTTCGGCTGTGACGGTTCGGCGGATGACGTTCATGGTCCGTCAGCTAACTACCTACAATACGATACAGACGGCCTTATTATTTATAGACTGCCCGCCCAGAGCCTCTCTCCAGTTATACCGGGTTCCAAGACCAACTAACTACCAAGCCTGACCTTGTCATCGATATCAGTGCCTTGGATTTGGATTAGGATTACATCGATATTATAACACTACTATAATCCTCCGACGTGTTATATTAATCCATCCCATCCCGCACCACACTGGGTCATCACCACCACCAACACCAGGACGTATACGACTTGAACGACCTGGATTATATTAAACTAAAACGATAGTCTAATTGGTTCACATCGCCAACTCACTTGCACAGCACAACTACATACAACATGCACGTACTACACGGCTTCGGCCAGCGACGCAAGTCGTCTCGCCGCCCTCGCGACCTGCACATCCGAAAGGTCTCATTCTCGGGATCTTCTCTCTCCTCCGGTTGCTCTCTATCATCATCCTCATCATCCACAATCTCCGCCGTGTCGACACCCGCCGCTCAAACACCTGTCGCCTCTCGACCCGAAATCGATCCTCTCCACTCACATCCCGCCTTCCACGCACCACCAAGACTCTACGAGCGGCCATTTATCCGCATGGACGAGTCCGAGCCTGTCTTCTATGGCACTGACAATGCAGTTGTCGACGAGGAGGACTTTGTCGAGCAGGATATTGCTGCTCAACAACCCACAGAGATGGCTCTGCCTCCTCATGTGAGCCCGATGGATGCCGCCGATGAGGAGGGCAACGAGCCCAGGGATTACTTTTTCACAACAATATCGAAGCGACCACCGATGCCCAAGTCCCGCTGGTCAGAGTCTACTATCCAGACTATCCAGGCATTTGAGGATGAGGAGGACGACGAGGACGAGGACGATGACTCCGTGGTCACCCAATCTGAGGATTCTGAAGACGACATTGCAGATGATGCCTCGGTTCTTGAGATGCGACGTCTGTCTCGCCACGCCTCGGCACTGAAACCCATCTCCATCAACAACACTTACACCACAAGACCTGGTCTGGCCCCTAAGCGGCCGCCCATGCGCTCCCTCGACAGCGTCGACAACTTTATCCGACGCGGAGGATGGAAGCGCCGCGGCATTGTCTTTCACAAGGAAGACCTCGACACACAGCAAGTCGAGCAGAACCGCGCCAGCTACTAAACCTCTCCACTCTCACCACGACCTACCTATTCACTATACATAATCTCTTTTTCCTTTGCACATGCATCATGACTTCTTCGATACCCATATTATCTCATACAAGCACATTCTCATCTACTTCTATCTTTCATTGAACGATATCTCACGGCTGTTGGGCTATATCCTCTCCTCACCCCATAAATTGGGCTTGTTATTTTTCTTTTACTGTCGTACTCATCTACAAGAAGCATGGAGTTTTGTATTTAGCCTTGGGGATTCTGGGAAAGCGAAAAAAGCGACTATCTGGTTTTCTTGGGACTTTGGGGTATGTGTTTATGGGATAACGGCTTCCAACATTTCTGGTATATATTACCTTGTGACACTGTCATTTTACCTACTACTCTACTATTACTCTCTCCCCATCATCGGGCGGCATTCTCTTTACCGAACAATCTAGATAGACGACTCACAGCGAGCGAAAATACTACTCTGCCGTCTCCATACTGTACAGCCTCAGCTTCCGTGAAAGTAAAATTTTGATGCCCAGCCTCCACTTACACCCTCTCATCTCAGCATGGACCACGTATGTGTGTGATATAACTGACTGCATTTTCAGCCTCAAAACGAATCCCACAAATAAACCTTTTGCGTCGAGACTTTTGGTGAGCGGCCTCACCGAAGCCCGGGCCACAAGGTGCTTTGAGCTGGGGGAATGCAATTGTGCACTATAAGCGAATCTTTTAGCTTAAGGTACCTAGCGTCAACGGTCCTTGGCCCCTGGCATTCACAGACATTTCTTTCTTAGTCAGGTTTAATTAACGAAAACCATGGAATTGGAAATGAGTCACTTGGGGTCATGGTCTTGGCAAACCGTGTCAGCAGGGCAGAGCAGAAGACACGGCTGACGATGTTCCGAGTGATGCCTACCTTGGAAATGGGGCCGAACTTCCAGAATACTCCTCTGGGGAACCGTTGAGCAGAGTTGCATCCATTGGATAGGTAGTAGCTTGAGGCCCGTGAAGCCCTCACGGCGGGCGCTGGGCTCAGTTGATTGATGATCCTTCGGTTCCCAACGTTCAAAGCGCGAATACCGACAAATTCTTTTTAAAACTTTACTTTACTTTACTTCAGCTATGAGCATCAAAGCCTGACCGAAACTTTGCAATTTGCCTCTCAACTGTCGATCACCACCCCAGGTTTGTGCTTCGCATGCCCGAGTTTAGGTTGAAATTCAGGGGGAGGCGATAATAAGACTACCTAGGAATGATGGTATGACTTCACGTGCGCTGCGCCCTGTTTCAACGGGCGGCCTGTCATACTGTCAAAGTGTTGATATGTCTCACGTCCCCTAAAATTTCGTGTCATGGTGTTGATGGCCAGCTGAGAACGAGAGTGACTTGTCTGATTTCTGGCCTGTCTAGGAATTACGGCTATCGTAGATCCCGGGCCACACGAAAAGACGTCAGTGGTCGCGGGTAGCATGTTTCAAAACACGGAAGCGCGGGGGGTTATTTCGTCACCCAACTTGAACATGATGAAAGGCTGCATCGCGATTGTCACAGATACATTAATGCCAAATACATTAAACTGCAAGTACCTCCCGCTGAAGCCATCTGCAGGTCTGCGCAACGCTGGGTCGTGCCATGTGGCCGTCTCTCTTCCAAGGAACTGCACATACCTACATCAAGCATGCCCTTGGAAGTTCTCGGTTTCTGTAGGATTCTGCGACAATGCCCAAAGCTTCGTCGTCTGCCGTGGCCTTTGTCAGTTCCGAGCGTCAACAGTATGACGAAGCCCACCACGGCAACGCTGATCTTCCGCATCTTCCGCGCTTCCTGAAACGTCCGTTATCGCGGTTTTCAAGGTCACACCCATTCGCAAACTTGAGCCGCATTCTGCTGTTGCCAGTGCAGTGACCAGAATGCCTCTCGAGCATCTCATCTCGATGACGACGATGCCTCCATGCAACACTCGACAGAATGGGACCGGCTGTTTCATGAGCTCAATAATCTTGTTGTTGTACCTCGTCCATATCGACCAAGAAACCCGTCTCTCCTAGCTCCCACCAACTCGGCATCCAATCGTATCCAAGCATTACATGCTCCGGACTATCGGCTCCTGGCGACCGCCAACTACCAACGGCTGCCCTGCTGTAGATTGCGTTGCCCCTTGACTGGACTAGTAGCCATCGACCTGCTAGTTAAGCTCCCGGTGAATCTATCTCCTCCTTAGCCCGACCTATCGCATCAAACGAGTTGCAACATCACCAACGCCAACACCATCGCGATCATCTCTGATCGAGATGTTGATGATCCGATGCCTCTTCCACAAATTGGCACTTGAACTAAGGTATAGTGAGACTGTAGCTTTGCGGGGAAGAGCACGCTACCAAAGAGCCCAGGAGTGATCAATCCAGGCTATCGAGAGGCTGGTCTCTTCACTTACATCACTTACGCGCAATCTCTCTTCCTAGTTTCCATCTGGCAATCTATCCAGCCAAATATCAACAACCCCTGCCTACACTCTCGTCCTATGCACCCAGTGTGGCCGTAGACGGGGGGTGTCCCAAGAACTAGTTCCTACTGTATTCACGGAGGAAATGTAGCATCAAGTCTATTCTTGCTAGGAAATAGGGTCATGAAGGACAAGGATGCCAAACAGGCATGTAGAATAACATCGACACCGTCTTCGACGTATTTGCACTGGATGTTCTATACAAGTCACCCATGACGATAAGAGGTTGAAGGCGTGTAAGATGTATTGCTTCACTACACAAAACAAGTCTAATCAATTTATACCATAACGTCCGTTTCACATGACCCAGAGTTGTCGTTACCATATACACATACCAAAAAATAAAAATAAAAATCATAGGCCGCAAACGAGGCAGCTCACCACATCCTACGTTGGTAATACGCTGCGTCCTCAGCCTGAGCCGACTTTTGCAGGTCCTTCTTGATCATCTTCCTCCTCTTTGCTTTGCTAACAGGCTTGTGGTTCTTAACTGGCGCCTCGACGTGCCCCTCTGGTGTCGACATCTTGTCCACCACCTTGGACTGCAGCTGCTTTATGATCTCAATATTCCTCTCCAACGCGGCATCTCCTTGAACGTCCGCATTGGGCTTTGTCTCTTTAATCTGGACAAGAAGACGCTGTCGTCGAACTTCCACATCGGCTTCGGTGTCTATGTCGATGACACGGCCATCCTCGAGTTCCTTTGTCCGCACCTTGAACTTCTCAGGGAGGTAGACTTTTGGTGATGGGCGGGTTTGGACGCGTGGTTTGATAGCGGTGCGGAGCTCACGAAGGGTTCTCTGCTGGATTACATAGCCACTGATGAAAAGAGCAAATGTACAGAGGACCACTGTGAGATAAATGTCTTATTAGCACGGAACTCGCTTGGAATGCGAATGGCGGTGGAGAGTTTGAGAATGTGACTTACCCACGAAACAGGACGCAATGACTTGCACTTGGCTTGACGTGAGAAGCAATCTTGCCATGCCGGATAGTAGATAATAACAACAATGTCAGTTTAGAATTATAATGGCGAGAGACTAGGTAAGCAACGCCATCTCTTGAAGGTTGCTTCAAGCTCGGCCGTCGTCATCCTGGGAGGTAGGTGCATTATTTACCATGTTGACACAGCAACACCCTCTTATCGGCTTATCGCCTCCAAGCTTTCAATGCTTCCCCAACTTTTCTCAACACCAAGCTCCCATCCAACCCCCACCATCACCAACATCGACAACATCGACAACTTCTTCCATCACGATCGCACACGATGAGTAAGAATAAAGACACAGTCCACGCCGATGCGCGACGCTTCCTCGATGAGCGCGGCTCCAACGTTGCGGTCGCGCCCAACGGCCTCAATCCCGCGACAATCATGGAAAAGGCCGTCAAGGATCGCATCGTCGACTCGTACTTTTACAAAGAGCAATGCTTTGCGCTCAACGAAGCCGACATAGTCGATCGCGTCGTCGAGCACGTCAACTTCGTCGGCGGTACATCCGGTGTCACACAAAAGCCCAGTCCGTTCCTGTGTCTTGCTTTCAAGCTTCTCGAGCTCTCGCCCAGTGACGCGGTTCTCCTCGAGTATCTGCAATACGGCGGCGAGGCCTTCAAATACCTGCGCGCACTCGCGTGCTTCTATTTTCGACTTACGCGACAAGCAAAGGACGTGTACCAAATGCTGGAGCCGTTTCTCGAGGACCGGCGCAAGTTGAGACGAAGGGGAAGGGCGGGTGTCGCGTTGACGTATATGGATGAGTTTGTGGACGACCTCTTGACAAAAGACCGTGTTTGCGGTACGAGTTTGTGGAAGATGCCGAAGCGAGAGGTTCTGGAAGATCTAGAGATCCTCGAGCCAAGGGTTAGTCCTCTTGGTGATCTTGAGGATTTGCTGGAGGAAGAGGATGAAAGAGAGCGAGAAAATGGGACGAGGGAGGAATCTGGAGAGGTATCGGACCGCGATGAAATGGACGTTGATCGCGATGAGAGGCGGAGGAGTCAAAGCCGGAGCCGGAGCCGCAGTCGTTCACCTTGATCGGGCTGGGCAACACCAGGCCCAATAATACAAAGCGTAGAGACACAATACCGCAATGCACGCCCAGGTCTCACATCGCTCAAAGACGTTCCCGCTGCGCCAAGAGGTGCTCAACCACGGACCGGCATGGCTTCGTTGGATCGGTGAAGCCTGGGTCTATCAGTCGTCTTGGGTGATCAAGAAACAGCCTGCGCAATGGAAGAAGGCATCACTTGCGCTCATGCTGATGCTTTAAAAGCGAGAGGTTCGTCAATGCCTGTACTCTTGAGTGTAGTGTGGGAAGCAGATGGCACGAGCGAAGTGAATGCCATTAAGAAATACCCCAGAAAACTCAAAGATAAGCATACCAGGCGTGCTCTCATGTCGTTTGGGTTTACTTTATAACTATATATGTAGTGGATCCGAGTCATCTCGACGATGATGATTACGGACAGCTCACCAAGACTTCCAGCATTCAGCTAAATATATACCTAAGCTCGAAAGGGACTTTACGATCTCAAATTATGCCGCTCATATCGTGCATACCCCACCTGCAGGGCAACTATTTCACAAAGAAATATTTCCACGTCTCGGGCTCTCAAAATATACCTTGGTAGTATAAGCACGACACATGTCATCAACCGAAACTTGAAATGAGGTTGATCAACACCAAAACTTTCAGACTGGAACAATTCATTGGCAAGGTTCCTGCTTACGCGATACTCTCACATACTTGGGGCAGCAATGAGATAACCCTGCAAGATTATACGAGTCGGAACTTCAAAAAGGGCAGCGGGCTTGACAAGATCCTGGCTGCGTGTCGCCAAGCACATAGACAAGGGCTAGAGTATGCTTGGGTTGATACATGCTGTATCGACAAGACTAGCAGTGCTGAGCTAGGAGAGGCTATCAACTCCATGTACAAGTGGTACCAAGACGCAGCTGTTTGCTATGCTTTCTTGGAAGACGTATCACTCAAGAAGCACAAGGACTTGGACCATTCTATCCCGACTGCAAGTGTTGGCTTGACCAACAGTAGATGGTTCACCCGAGGATGGACTCTCCAAGAACTTATTGCGCCGCGGCACGTCGAGTTCTACGATGGAGAATGGAACTTTATTGGTGAAAAGCAGACCATGGTCCCTGAGCTCCGAACAATAACAGGCATCGACACCTTTGTCATCCAAGGAGGTTCCCTCGAAGAAGTCAGCATAGCCAAGAGGATGAGCTGGGCAAGTCACAGACAGACGACCCGTGTCGAAGACGTAGCTTACTCGCTTATGGGAATCTTTGGCGTCAACATGCCGTTGTTGTATGGAGAAGGACCCAGAGCCTTTCTTCGACTGCAGGAAGAGATTCTCAAGCAGTCAGATGATCACACGCTCTTTGCATGGCGTGCAGAGCCGTCTGATAATCAAGTACGTGGACTGTTTGCTTCATCACCCAAAGAATTCAGCAATTTCTTCCATGGATTCAAGCTCCAGGGGTCGACAAGAACAGATCACGTTGTTAGACTGTGGAATCCTCGTCTCTCTGGAGAACCAATGACGCTCAGCAATAAAGGGATCCATATCACAGGCCAAGTTCAAGACCTGAGACCAAACTATGACCGATACGATACCGTCATATTGCTTCTCAATTGCTGCTTTGGAGGCAACCCTGGGCGAACAGCAGGGATATATCTACGGCGTCAGGATGAGGACCGCTACGCCCGCGTTCGCCCAGACGAGTTGGCTAGCGTCGAACCGCTCAATGTTAACATCGCTGAGCTGAAGCTATACGGATTGAAAAGCACATCTGATGTTCGCGCACACCACTACCACCAGCCCTGGACCTCATCATACCAGATCCGCCGCGAACTGGGGGAAATTGAGCACTCCAAGTTCGAGGACGTCGATG
The DNA here is from genome assembly GCA_021655895.1 of Fusarium sp. NRRL 66739. Classification (NCBI taxonomy): domain Eukaryota; kingdom Fungi; phylum Ascomycota; class Sordariomycetes; order Hypocreales; family Nectriaceae; genus Fusarium; species Fusarium sp. NRRL 66739. The sequence goes on from JAJJWO010000263.1 coordinate 47,765, forward strand.
CGATCAAGAGTCGGTACGAGCAAGCCTTCTATATCAGAGCCAAAGACCTTAAGCCATGGACGATATTTGGATCCTATAGACTCCATGGAGTATTGGTGGCCGATTCTCGCGGGTTGCTTCGCTTTTTTCGCCACGATCCTGATGAACCGCGTCTAGACATGGTGCTAAAAACATACCATGGGTATCATGTGATGCTCCTATACAGGTCTCGCAACAGCTCAGACTTGATTCTTACTGTCCTCGGGAGAAAGGAGGGTGAAGAGGGCCAGGCCCAGCACTGGGTGACTGCCACATGCCTCTCAGGCAAAGAACTCAATGACAATCACTCGCAGCTCCTCGATACTGTAGGGGCCATGATAGAGACCACTATGGCATCGAAACAGGTCTCATGTCGTACAATTGACGACAGACTCAATCTTTGGCTGTCTCTGACTCCGCGGATGGTGGAGGGCATCACCATGTCTTCACTTGAGATCGGGGGCCCGTGGCCGATAGACGTCTTTGGTTCTTTGGTGAACCGCTTGAAACCAAATCTGGTAACAATCTCTACATGGACAGTGGTTACGGGGATTTTGGTCCTTGTGGGAATTGCGAATTTCGATCAGGATGCCGCTGAAGCATTAATAGATTGGTATGGCTGATGACGAGTGGTAAGACGCACAGTCGAAACATGGCCAATATACATTGACTCCATCTAATGTACACTAATATCATAGAATCATCATATATAAATTACAGTAGTGCTCCTATGTATACACTGCTTGCTTCAACTTGTCGGCCAGTTGCAGCACCCTTTGATCATCCCAATACTGCCCAATGACTTGCAGTCCTGCAGGGAATTGACTTCGGTCCACCTTGGCCGGTACACTCACAGCTGGCAAACCCGCCAGGCTTGCAGGAACTGTAAAGACGTCGTTCATATACACGTCCACGCTGCTCTGCTCCTTGATATCCCCCAGCCGTGGAGGGAATGTCGGTGCCGTTGGGCAGAGGATAAAGTCAACCTGAGGAGGACCACGCTTGTCTTGCATACCGGTGGCCTCAGCCATATCACTGAGGTCAAACTGCGCAGGCTCGTAAAGAGGGTTGTCAAGCCGGAAGACGCGGTCAAAGTCTTGCTGCACCATCCGCCGGACCTTTTGGGCCTGGATAAAATAGTTGTCTATGGCTTCAGAACTGAGGCTGTATGTGCCGAGTAGAATTCGTCGCTTGACCTCGTCACCGAAACCCTCGCCGCGAGTGCTGGAGTAGAGGGTTTCTCCCACAGCATCACTGCCTTCGCCTCGTTTACCATACCGGACGCCGTCGTATTTGGCAAGGTTTGACGAGGCTTCCGCAGGAGCAAGGACGTAGTAAGCACAAAGGGCTTCCTTGGTGGAAGGAAGAGAGATGGGTACGAGAGTGGCACCCTGAGCTTCGAGAGCAGAGGCGGCAGCTACCCAGGCGGCGCGGATAGAAGGGTCGAGTTCGTCGATGTTGTATTCGAGAGGGATGCCAATGTTTAGTTTGGAGAGGTCAGGGAGAGTTGATGGCGTGGTTTCGACGCATCGTTTCCGAGATGCAGCAGGGAGTGACGTGGGATCTTGAGAATCATGTTCCTTATGCAAGTCTGTCTTGAAGATGAGGTCGTGTATCGGCTTAACGTCGTCGGCCAGGAAGCCAACTGTATCCAGAGAATTTGCATATGGAACCACGCCGAACCGAGAGATGATGCCATAACTAGGCTTGTAGCCCACGGTTCCGGTGTAAGCTGCTGGCAGTCGAACTGAGCCGCCTGTATCTGTACCTAGGGCTATATCGGCATCTCCAACTCGCACTGCAACGGCACTTCCGCCAGAGCTTCCGCCAGCTGATATCTCGTCGTCCTCGGCTAGAGGGTTCTTGACGGCACCGTGGACTGAGTTTATCGAATGAGATCCCATACCAAACTCGTCCATGTTAGTCTTCCCAACTACGGATGCGCCTCGCTTTCGTAACTGGCGGACAATAGTAGCTTCGAAGGGTGAGGGATGAGACGAGAGGATATCTGAAGCGCATTGTGTTGGGAAGTCGGCGGTTGCGATGTTGTCCTTGACAGCGAGTGTGAAGGGTTTAACATCTTTGCACATTATAGGAAGAAAGTCAGAGTTTGGGTCTGTGGCAGCAGGTTTACCTTTTGTTGTCAGTTGAGGCTATAGGTAGTGAGTGAGTCTAGACATACTGCGACCAACAAAGTGGTTGTAGGTACTTTGAGAGCGCCATTGGAGAGTGGACTGAGCGCAAACAGCGAGTCTATGAGAACTATTCGAGCGTCGTATCGTTTTCGAGGGCAATCGACGCACAAGAGCCGCGCTCATTGTAAATCAACTGACATATGAAGCTGTATATGAAGTTGATGTTTGGTTGTTCATTGACACAAAAAAGCGGGATGAGCCATGAGCTTGGCTTATCGATAAGCACCGGCATGGCATCTCCCAAGGGTCCTCCTTCATCTCGCTCAACCAAAGCTTGCTCTTCCTTCAACCTCTACAAAACATCAACGTCAGCATCTCAAAATGGCGACCAAAAGAGAGCTTGACGACTTTGACGAGGGCGATACACCAAAACCTCAGCCGAAGCGATCCAAGAAACAAGGCGGCAAAGCGCGACAGCATCAAAACTCTGGCATCGATCCAACCTGGGGCCAGAAATACGTCTTTTCAGGCGCCGACAATGCGACAACAATTCCCGTCGGCGAAGAGTCCGACTTTGAGGACGACGCAGATGCCATGGCCTATCTCAGCTCCGTCAGGTAAGATGTCTCCCCCTTATATGTGCTCCTGTCACCCTTGCTGAAGATCGCAAACCTGTAGAGTACGTACGGATGCTGATATGGTGAGTACAACAGACAACAAGCAAATGAAATCCCCCATCTACTCGTTGCGCCCAAGGTTCAAATAGGACCCCAGCTGCCCGCTGACCTCGAGAGAGATGACGATCAAGACCAAGACGAGGCGCCTGTCGACAGGAGCATATACCAAGATGGTGTTGGCGATACACGAGGTTGGTACGAGGACGGCGCGTACATGGCAATGCCAGATGACTGGGCTGAGGGGGACTGCGAAGAGGAAGATTACGACCAAGAAGTCGCCGTACAGGAAGCCTATTTCACCTCCGTCATGGACCAATACCTCCGTCTTCGAACGATTCTCCATACCGAACCTCCTCCCGATGCTCGTCCCCGTCTAGCAAAGTCTCAACTCAAGACCGTCGCCCCGTCCGATAACCACTCCGCTGCCATAGCAATATGGTCCCGTCTTCTGCGCGACACCGATCCGCACCCCCTCCAGGTCGCTCTCATGTCCAAGGACACCACGCTGCGCATCCTGCGCGTACTTCTCGGCGGCAAGTTCCTCCGTCGCGGCTACACACTTCCAGAGCGCACGAGCCGTTGGCTCTGGGCACTGCTCGCACGACTGCCGGACAAAGGCGAGCTCAACTACGCCGAGATTGGTTGGGTTCGTGACCTGGGACGGAGGGCGGTCCTCCTGGGTCGGAGTCTAGCAGAAATGGCGGCGCTGAGGGAGGAGTTGGCAGAGGGTGGGCTGGGTGCGCATGAAGCCGTTGATAGGAGTAGCAGCGACGAAGAAGTCATGGCCGACCCCGAGGACCTAGAAGTTGAGGGCGCCGCCAGCCCTGAGCAGGATGAAGACGATTCAACATCCGAAGCTGGACAGGGGGTTGAACAGCCACCCCAGGCTACGGAACCTACTACAGCTTCTCCACCAAAGCCAGACGCAGAAGAAGGTGAGATAGACGAAGAGGAAGATGTGGCTATGGACATTGAATCCGACTCGGAAGCTGAAGACGGCGAAGTCGCTGCGCCTAAACCCCAGGGGGATCTTCAAGAAGCAAAAGCACGGCTATTGGCACAGCTGGACAACGGCGCCGCTTCAGACGACCAAGACGCTGAGCAGGAGGCTGCGAAACAGCGATCGCGGGCGAACCTGCGCGCTACGCTCAACATGATCTTGACCGTGGCTGGTGAGTTTTACGGGCAGAGGGATTTGCTCGAGTTCCGAGAGCCGTTTGTGGGCATGTAAGTTTGGAGGACAGGTAAAATAGTTGTAGGCCTCGTTCTCGACCTTTGTTTTAATTCCTTGTAGCATGCAGCGAGTCTCGATTCGTCTTTGACATGCAATAAAACTACAACCGCTCTGAAGCAATGATTATACCTGAAACGCCTGACCCAAACTCCCAATCCCATAGCATAACGCATAGTTAATATGAACATGAAAAGGCTTCAGCTGAGCCTATTGTAGACAAAGATTTTGACTTAGTTAGCCATGTCCATCTCGGGCTGGATGAGGAAATCGGCCTCATCAAAATCAGAACCTTGGTTCTGGTTGTTCTGGCCAATGCCCCTTAAACCGGCTCCCTTTCGTGAGACTGGGACAGCCATAATTCGGGAAGCACTCTCGATACCCATCGCAGGGCTTGCGACAACCTCGTCCTCGTCCTCGTCATAGAATCGCTTGCGAGAACCATCGTACGAATCGGCGCCCTCGCTCTCTTGCGACATGGTAAGTTCAGGGACAGCGTCGAGGTCAGGAACATCGTCTAGCTCGAAATCGGGCTGAGTATCGAGACCGCCGACTTTGTTGATCCCGCAAAAGGGAAGCAGTTCTCGGGAGGCACCCTTGGTGGGTGCTCGAATGGCAGTGGGACCCTTCGCAGGGGCATTGTCTGTCCAGAGCTTGAAGGCACTTGTACCGACGGTCTTGTATCCTTCGGGAACGGACTTGCGAACACGCATGCCAACGCTAAGAAGATTGGCCTGAACAGTAGATGGGAGAGTGGGCTGGTAGGACTTCTCGGCCTCGACAGTCGCAGACTCTTCGGAGGATCGGGGGTTGAAGAAGGAGGTGATCTGGCGCTGAGAGGGATCGGCCGAGGCACCGGCGAATTGGCGCTTGATGCGAGGAGTCGACATGATGACGGTTTAGGGGGGGGGAAGTTGAATGAATGCGCTGAGATGTAATGACGTTGCAGTTTTAGAACAGAGTAGACTAAGCAACAGGGACAGCACAAGAGCCAAAGTAGAAGCAGTAGAAGAAAGTGTAGAGTGGAGAGTTTCAAAAGACAAATCTGAAGAGAAGCAAGTCCTCGTAAAGGAAAATGACGTCGCAATTGAGAGGGGAGAAAGCAAGGGTTCAAATTTTGAAGCAGAAGAGGGGGATTGCGTGGCTTGGAAACGGGGACGAGGCCCAAGATTGTTGCCAGGGTGAGGAAGGGACAAGGGAGGACGGATGTGAGGCCCCTGCCACAAAAGCCAAAAGGTACTGACGATCCCCAAAGCAACTGGCAGCAGACCAATCAGATAATAAGGGCTGCACTCTAGCGGGTCTAGACATTCCGCGTGTCAGCGCGATCTCCACGCGCCGCTCTCGCGTAAATTGAAAGTGCTGAGTCATGTGACTGATATGAATCTCATGAGCTCGCTGTCAAGGCCAAGGCGGTGGCAAAACACCGCTGCAGTCTGGAGTTTCTGGTACTTTCAGGATCGACAGTCAAATTGCGAAATTTACTGGCAAGAACAAATATCCACTTTTTGAATTCGCCGTCAAGTCGGAGAGATATTTGGTGAAAAGTCACACGAGCTGTCACGCGAGCATTGGGTTCGCACAGCAGATTTGTGTCCTACAGAAATCTATCCGATAAATTACATTAAATAAATACACATCCATTGTATTCTTGGTAATTGTAGAAGGTAAACCTCTGAGGGAAAGACGAGTATCATTATATGCCTTCAAAACAAAACTTGTACTCAATTCATGGGGGTTTCAACCAATCAAAATTCATTTAATTCGCCGTCCAATCATCATTAACTAGGCTACCGTCGTATCAAGACCCAAGTCGAATGGGCACAAGCCAAACAGATTTCGTGGGGTATCGACGCCCCGACCGAACAGGTTGACCGTTGAAAGATGCCTCAATTAGAACTGAGACGAGCTGCCTGAGGCTCGGATAGCGCGGACGACCATCTCCGGATGGAGTCATCCGGCAGCTAAAGTGACAGTGAGGGCGGGGGAACAGTAGGCCGAGACCATTTCTATGACGCCGTCCACCACCAATCATCTTCAAGTCGATTCAACTCAAAACATCAACGCAGAGGATGGTGATGAACAGGCCATGGTGGTCCGTAGACAGGCAGGGGCGAGATGGAGACACTACAGGTAGCAAAGCTCACGACAGTCACGATAGCATCACAAGCAATACACGTCAACAGCAAGGTGATGTGGAAACCATTGTGAATTTCGCAAAAGCACAGTGACCATCCTCCGCTACCCACTGCACCCGGGTATGAAGCGATCATCAACCAGCGGTTCCACGTCCTCGCATCCAGCCAGTCCATCCAGACCGGTTCAGACACTCGTGAAGGCTTTCTCCAGCTTTCCACCCACGCAGTGCTTTTTTCTTTTCCTTCCTGCCTCGAGACGACTCTTTGGTACAAGGCGCGCAACGGAAAAACAAAATGAAGAATGATGTGCCATGCAAGATATCCGGAGACCCCAAACGCCCCTATTCTGGGTGCCCCATCTTCTATCTGCAAAGAGGTTTTTGGTAAATGTTCGCAACGTCGGTTTGTTCTATCCGTCCATGTCGAGGTTGTTGTTTTGCAGATCCGAGATGACCACCATGAGATGAACCGTAAGAGTCATGAGTACCAGAGATAAACCGCCGCGAAGCAGTTTACTTCCGTCGGAAAGAGCAGCCCTCGGTCAACCGAGCCTTACCACCGGTAGGCTGGCAGAGGACGGTGGTGCATCCCTGGCAGATGACGACGGTCTGGGCGTGCGAGAAGACGGTGGTGATGGTGAAGCAACCGGGGCACTTGACGTCCATGAAGAAAGATCGGGGGGCGGGCACGAGGGTCTGGTGATGGATGGTTTGTTAGATCGATTGTCGTCATGGCCGACTACATTTATCTATCGTACCTTGAGCTTGTGCTTCTTAGCCTCGGCGGCCGGGGAAGGGTTCAGAAGATCAACGGCGAGAACCTGAAAGGTGAAGGGTTAGCCAGCTTATTCCATCATCATATCTATGTCCGTTGTGTATCCAGTCCATCGTCAAAGTTGTCGTCGAGGTTGAATTCCATCAATTTGACACTTTTGCCACGAGCAACAAGATTCTTCGAGTCGATGATTTCCTTCCTTTCCCTAGTCGTCGTAGGTCCATCCATCGCTCGTCGTAGGTCCATCGTAAAAAAAGCATCGAAAAGGCAGTCGCTTACCATCTTGTCTGATTTTCTCGAAAATGTCTTGTCGGTTTCTTGCGAGAATGGGAAAGCTTGACAAAATCCGGCACAGATTTGAGGCTCGCAAGGTGGGTGGGAGGAGGTAAGCGAGGAAAAGTTCGGTGGCCCTGAGGGGGACGACTCTCGTTTGCCTCTGGGCAGAATTTTGAGCCAAAACGGCTTAGCGCTGTAGGGTTGGTGAGCCCAGCGACACGTGACGCAGATTATGAAGCGAGCTTGGTCGGTGCAACATAGCGCCGATGGTTATGCACGAGCTTAGTGGGGCTTATGCAAGTTATGCATGCCGAGCTCTAGTCTAGGCGGTAACTTTGAGTCTTTGAGTGTTGCGTCGGTTCCAGGCTGCCACTTTGAGTCGCTAGAAATTAAAAGTTGCTGGCCATTCTTCAAGTTTACTTCTAGTTTACTCGTAGTTCTCAAAATGTCCAATCCTATGGATCAGCGCATCAATGTTCCCATTGACGACCCCAATGCAGACACAGAATGGTTAGTTAGTTGTTGCTACCCCTCCATCTCTATTCGAAGCTCGCTCTAACCCCGCCATAGGAATGATATCCTTCGAAAGCATGGAGTTATCCCAGAGAAGCCCCCTAGCCCAACCCCTATGATTGAGGAAGCTATTCTCGAAGGTCGAAGATTAGCACACGAGAATCGCTTGGAAGGCAAAGATCTTGACGAGTTGGACGAGCTTGAAGATGATGAGGATGAGGCTTTCCTGGAACAATACCGTCAAAAGCGCATGGCCGAGCTCAACAGCCTCCAGAAGAAGGCTTTACACGGAACCGTGTACCCCCTTTCTAAGCCCGAGTACCAGCGCGAAGTGACAGACGCCTCAAAAAACGGTGCGGTCCTTGTCAACCTTACATCCTCCATGGGCAACAACGTCGAGTCCCGAGTCTTGACCGAGCTATGGAGACAAGCTGCCCGCGAGTATGGCGAGATCAAGTTTTGCGAGGTCAGGGCGAGCCAGGCCATCGAGAACTACCCAGACCGAAACTGTCCGACAATCTTGATTTACAAGAACGGCGATATCGTCAAGCAGGTTGTGACATTGGCCACTATTGGAGGAGTTAAAACCAACATGCAAACGATAGACAACATACTGGTGGAAGTTGGCGCAGTCCCTGACTCTGACATGCGTGTTGTCAAGAGGAGGCAGGCTGCCGAAGACGCTGAGGAGGAGCGCTTAGCAGGCAAGACTATCAAGACTGGGACCGCTGGGAGATCACGAAACGCCGACAGTGAGGACGACGACTGGGATTAAAGCTGTTTAGGATACGAGGTGTTGCATCTGGTCAAGCTGAGTAGCCTGTTATGCTACATTGTCCACCCGCTGGTACTCCTTGACGAACTGTCGCGGTAACTTTCCTTCTGGCCCAAGGCGTGGCAGAACCCTCGCATTCAAGCTCATGCCGATATGCAATGGTCCGCATCTGACTGGCCAGGGCAACAAGAGTGCTGTTCTCAAAGTCCCAGACTCGACGCGGCGATCAAGGGGGAGCTCAGGATGCTGTGCCATTGCGGCTCAAAAAGAGGGTAGCCGTTGTTTCTACCATTGTCCGTATTTGACTCAGAGTCAAATATTATACGTACCTTGTAGCAAAAAGCACAACACGAGGATGAGTTATACTTGGTAGCTATACTGGAAGTTATATACATAACAAAATCCATACCGGCCCCTTGTATTGTTTATGCAAAATGTGGTCAATTGAATGACCAAAACGAATGGATGTTCGGCGTGTTTTCAATGATACTTCAACATAAATGTTTCAGAGCAATAACGTCCTTCGAAGAACTATTGATTGGTAAGGGTATTCAAATAGTCTTTGTGTGATGCTACTCGTATGATCATCGGGAATACCTTCATCATCGGACTTCGAAGGCACCCAGTTTCGATTTCATGCCATACTTTATCTGCCAATTGATTGATTGGGCTTTGTTCTAATCTAATATTCTCTCACATCTTGAAACGAAGGACCAGCCCAAGAACTTGATGCCTAAATCACCCTTGCTACTGCAGCGTGACCCTTGCAAGCCAAGCCGGCTTACATCGACTGGAGACCGTCACCTCAAAGTGAACACCACGGTTTCATGCATGCGCGAGTGAGAGCCGGCTGCTGATAAGACCCTGAAAAGCAGGGATGTTGATCGTGTAAGTGATAAGTAGGAAAGTATAAGCAACGGGGGCTATATCACTAACTACCTTACCTTATAGGCCGAAACCACATGTCTCAACTGGTTAAAGCAACACAGACATCATCGCCAAGAGTGAGATATGGGGAGAAAAGACATATGCAAGGTATCATTCATACGCTCATTCAATCTGCTTTTGCTAAAGAAAAACGCCATTTATCCAGTTATGCTTGCTAAGAAGTTGTTTCATCTGTCATTGGAACAAGTTTTCCACTTGGCAGATCCCACCTGGTCTTGTCCATCTCTCGAGGCCCGCAACGCCACGAGCATCCCCGATGAATAAAAGGGATAGTTTCCTCACCCTCTGCCATACTCAGCGGTGTCATCCTCACGATAGACGTGTCTGTTTGGGAGACCTCCTTGCAGGTCCGGACCTCCCGCCACTCCACCCATTCGATGGTTGGGACGACCATCAATTTTCGGCAGTGTGAGCAGGTCAGTCCACCAGCCTCTTTCTGCCGTTGTGCTCGCTCGAGGAGCTTTCTAAGGTGGAGAAGACCTTCGGGGATGTAGTATGGCATCTCTGCGAGCTGTGTGCTGGAGTAGCAGGCTCGAAGGGCAGTCTCGAGAAGACTTGGGACACGACTTGCGCCCTGAAGGCGCTGTGACCCGGAGGGTGAGGAATTGGAGTCTTGCTCGTCGAGGGGTAGGACGAGCTTTCTGTGATCTGTTGGGATCTTAAAACTTGAGACAACTCTTCCTGTGGTATTGGAGAGTTGTAATGGAGACCGGCCCATGGCGCGGCTCACCAGACGTGGCACTGGCGAAAATTCTGATTCCTGTGTGAGAGAAAAGAGCGTGGTGTCGGGTTGTTGGTCAGTCTGCTCCAGGCTCTGGTCTGGTTGCCAGAAGGGGTTGGGATGAACAACAAGTGTATCAAGCCTGCTTTCCGATGAGAAGAGGTCAAGCAACTCAACAGGTAGATGTCGCAAGCGGTTCTGTGACACGTTGAGTTCCTTGAGATGTTGAAGCTTGGCAATTGCAGGCGGAAGCTCGGTGAGTTTGTTGTGACGGAGACTCAGGATAGTGAGATAGGTCAAATCAAATATGGCACCGGGAACCCGCATCAACCGGTTCATGGCCATGTAGATCTTGAGTTCTGGGTCCTTTTGCTCAAAGGCAACATCTTTAGTTACGATGGGAATGCAGGTGAACTGCGACAAAGGACTAATGGTATCGTTTGAGATATCTTCCAATCCCATTGACCAAAAGTCGATTGTCTCTTCGCCAGCGTCGAGACAGGCGCGGACTTTGTCGCGTGCAACCTGCTCGGCCTTTGAGACGCGGCGCACGACGCGATTGAGCTGAGGAAGCCTAGGCTTTGGAACCTCAGGCAGGGTCTCGAGGGCATCGTCACTCTCATTGCCGTCGCTACCGAGGAAGACGCCGCTGTCTGCCTGTCGCGTCCATGGGCGCCTCTGCTTGGGGACATGAATCTCACTGAAAGTCGAGTCGGATGAGGTGGGATGCTGCTGGAACCACGAACCAACATATCTCTTCTTGCGTCTGCCCTCTACATAATTGTCCAATGCCGGGTCATCGTCACTGGAGAATATGGCCGGGTCGCTTGAATTGTTGAAGGCCGGGGGCGCATGCTTGGACGCTGCGTTGCGGACGCGTTTCCTTGGATTGTGGCTGAAGGTCTGGGAGTTCTCATCCCAAGAAACAGCAGGGAGGCGAGGAAGAGACGGTTCCTCTGAGGACATTGAAGCGGATTGATAAGAAATGACTACCTAAACAGATGATGCAGGAATTAAATGGATGCTTGTCCAACGCGACTGAGGGCAAGGTAAGGTAAGTGACGATGGAGTGAATAGACTACAGGGTTCAATCCCCCACTGACGCACTGAACATGCCACCTGTGCCGGGCGTGCACGTGCCACCGAACCCAACCACCGACCCCTAACTGCCACCCGTTTTCAGGGTCCCCAGCCACCTAGGTACCTACCTCCAATTGATAAGATGATCAGATAACAGCAGGGGTACCTTTGTCTTCAACTCCAACAGCTTGTGACGGGACGGTTTGTACCGAGTTACCTCAGGCAATCAGCAATCATGTTGTATTCCTATCACTTGAATCATCCATCATTGATGCTGCTTTATGTTTTCTTGTGTTATTGGCTCTTCATTTTTGTTTCCCTTTGCTTTGCTTTCCTTCCATCTCTCAGCATCAGATAGATATATATATGCAAGAATTATAATCTATAACCCTAGTCTAGAGGATATTTGGGAGAGTTGAAGCTGATATAGATATTGCAGACTCTATGCACCCAGCTCAAGGGTCCTAGAAAGCCAATCCATGTTCCCCCTCTCAAGCATCATCACTCCTAAACACGGCATCAGGAACTATAGCAAGAGCTGATGACATCCTGGACCGCCATGGGCATGACGACACTCGAACAAGAGCAAAAAGGAACTACTCCTTGTCATGTAGTTATTGGCGCAGTAGTTTCCAAGCGGGAATGGAGATGGGCTTTCGTACTACTACCATCACTTCACAACAAAGCCATTCTTTCCATGGAACTTGGTCTCATCAAGCCCACCAGACACACTACAGGCTGGCATGGTACCAAATGAAGCACATAGCAAAAATGTGCAGATATCTCACTAACAGACTTGAGGCTTTGTGATCAGATTCGAGAAAAAGAGAGGTTCCAGAGGGAGTCGAACCCTCGCTGGCGGAATCAGAATCCGCAGTCATAACCGTTAGACCATGGAACCGGACTGAAGAGGTTGTCCTCTTCCCATGGTGGGTTGTCGAAGTTGTGGCGCTGATAGTGCGGTATATGAATAAAGATTTTTATTCTGCAGAGCTATTCCCACGACTTACTCCACGGGGCGGGGCGATCCGTAGCTCTAGGACCAATTAGACCCATTGCTCCACTCCATTCAATGTCAAACTCAACGACGATTCTCATGCCATCTGCCGAAGAACGGCATTACTCATGGATCTTGGTGCCTTTTGTCCGAAAGTGACATGTAATATTCTCGAACAACCTGCTTTGATCTCCCGTGTTTTTGTCCGTGTATTTCTAAGCTTGAAAACAGTGGTTTTTAGTAGGTACTTGAGGGGCCGTGTTGATTATGCTGAGATTTGAGCGCTTGCGTCGAAAACACCCAGGTTGGACCATGGAACAAACGTATGGTATCGTTTTCCATATAGGCAAGCTTTTGCTAACAAACGTTAAGTTTTCTGGAAATGATAGCTGTTTCACTTGAACTTAAATCTCAAGCAGAAGCTACAGGGTAAGTAGGTGTCAGTGATTGTAGCAATCCATATGCCGCTAAACTCCACTTGGCGTCAACACAATCGCCGTTGGATAATACCCTTCCATGCACTTCTGCAATGCCCGATCAGCACGAACAAACAGACAAGACAGCATTGTCATCAAGTTCCCTTCTTCGCTACCTTTTTCTCTTCTCAGTTCCCTTGATATTCCTCATCGTCTGGAATAGCTTCGTCAGTAAAGTCAACTCAGAAGCTACATCGCAAGCCAATATGTCGTCAGCCAGAGTCGCCCCGCTCGTCTTCCCAGCAGCATCCCGCCACACTGCTACGGTTATCTTTGTACACGGTCTGGGCGATACAGGCCATGGCTGGGCTTCTGCCGTTGAGAACTGGCGGCGACGTCAGCGCCTGGATGAGGTCAAGTTCATTCTGCCTCATGCTCCCCAAATCCCCATCAGCGTGGTGAGTTTTCCAGGGAACTTGCTCGCTAAGCTGGACTAACACGCTGCAGAACATGGGCATGAGGATGCCTGGATGGTTTGATATCGTGAGTCTCTCCCACGTTGATAAAGATCCCCTCTAACATGATGTAGAAAGAACTCAGTGGCGACGTCGACGCTCTTGTCCGTAGCGAGGACGTGGAGGGTATCAAGCGCAGCCAGCAGTACTTCCACGATCTCATCCAAGAAGAGGTCAACTCCGGCATCCCCCCCGAGCGCATTGTTTTAGGTGGTTTCTCTCAGGGCGGTGCCATGTCCCTTCTCGCTGGCCTCACCTGCACGAGCAAGCTGGGAGGTATCGTCGGCCTTTCGTCGTGGCTGCTCCTCTCCAAGACCTTTGCCGACATGGTCAAGCCTACCGACGCCAACCGCCAGACTCCCGTCAAGATGTTCCACGGCGATGCTGACCCCATCGTTCCTGTTCAGCGTGGAAAGCTGAGTGCCGATCTGCTCAAGCAGCTTGGCTACGACGTGACATGGAAGACCTACCCGTAAGTGCATTGTAACTGTACCTATTTCTAAGGGTTATAAATTGACTTTATATAGCGGTATGGGACACTCTGCCTGTCTCGAGGAGTTGGATGAGGTTGAGGCGTTCCTTCAACAGCAACTGCCCGCCAAGAACTAGAGCAAGGTTATCAAGGATAGAGTCTGCCAAAGCTAGACTGCAGAGATACAAATGATTAAAATGAACAATTTAGACAGGATAGGAAGAGTCTAGATGATTAAATCGACGAGATAAATCACCATGAGTTCCCAATGGTTCCTTTCTATAGTCAGAACATACAGGCACGAGCCAAAATAAGACCAATCATGTTATGCACCACCAATGTCAAATGGCCTTGTGATGCATCTGGAGTAATGGAGGTTGGAACTTGAAACTCTCCATCATGATGGATCCATCAAATGACGTGTGCCACTAAATGCCCTAAACTTTAGTGGATCTTCCCCTCTAAACAACCGACCCTTGACCCCGGCCTCCAGCTATCTTCTCCAAAGTTCGGCAACCTAAACGAACCTCCGACTTGGGAGAACCAACAGATTCATTAGGTATTGAGCAGATACCAAATTGTCCTGTTCTCTTGGATCTCTGATAATTCACCACGATATATGCCCAACCTTTGCCTATTAGAGCACGACTTGTCTGTTGTACAAGCCCGAGTCAAGATCCCGATGATCTCCGCCCCGACGTAAACAAACATGACTCCAGAAACATCTCGTCCATCGTCACCGACACCTTCACAACTACCGCCCGTCCCCGGATCGCCGGTTTACTCCTTTGCATCCACTGCGAATCCCCTCTCCCAATTCAATCTTCCTCTCCCACCGCCTCCACGACCCTCGCACCCGGTACTCAAAAAGGCCGACCTCGAGTTCTCACAACAAGCATACTCTGATCTTCTCTCTTCCGCAAAGGCATACCGACTTGCTCTCGCCACACTATCAACCGCCGCCTCAACATTCGGCTCGGCACTCGAAGCATGCGCCAGACTAAAAGAGGCCCGCGCCGAGCCCATCGGCCCCTCTGGGCAAGCAAACATGACGGCCAGCTTCACAACCAAGGGATCCTGCACAGCTGATATGCTCATGTCCGCCTCAGGCGTGCACTACCTCATTGCGAATCATCAGCAGATTCTTTCCGAGACGGTGTATCGATCCTTTGAAGTGCCGCTGCTCCACGATCTGGACAAGTGGCAGACCGTTATCGACGACGAGGAAGAGACATACCAGCAAAACATCAAGACGCAGACCAAGGAGATCAAGCGGCTTGAGAAGGAGGGCATGAAGCTGCATAAGCAACGGAGGCGAGATGTCGGACGGTTCAGAGCGCACCTGGTCGACTTGACTACGAAACTGGACGGTTTAACAACGTTGCACGCCGATCACGCGCGGACGCTGATGAGGGAGAGCCAGGAGACGAGCGGAAAGATTGTCGACGCCAGCTGCAGTCTTGTACGCGCCGAGGTGGACATCTTTGAGAGTCTGGCAAGGAAAGGCTGGAGCGGAGGCGGTCTGGATGAACTTCTAGAAAAGGGCCAGGACTTGTTCGCGACGGAAGACGACGGCGCCAACTTGGGCAGTGGTGGTGGCGGTGACACGCCTAAGCTCTTTTCTATTCTTCCACCCAAGAGTATACTCGCCGACACTGGATCCGAGCAATCCAGGAGTCACGTTAGGGGTGACAGCCTCCTGATGGATGCAGAGCGATACCAGTCCCTAGCTGCACTGGCCTCAGACCCGAGACCCAGCGGTAATGACAACGACAGTATCTTCTCGACTGACTTCAACAAGCCTCGCAACGCAAGACCCTTCTCACCACAGCCTATCCGTCGAATTCCAACAGACGTGACCTATGACTCTCTGGGCGGACGGGCAGAAGACTCAAGGCACGAGGAAGACGATATGCACAGGTCCGATCTACTCTTCCCCGTCGAGGAGACAGGTGCTGAAGAAGAAACGCGCAATAGCGACGAATTGGAGACGCGCAATGGTGATGAATTCGAGGATGAAACAAGAGGCCGGTCAGGCTCATCCAGCTCGGGGAGGAAAAAGGCAAGGTCACGAGGACTCATCACAGATGCAAGTTCCGCGGCTGCATGGAGCGGCGACGAGGATAAAAGTCCGAGCTGAGTGATGTACGGACTGTGCTTGTTAGGATATCATCTGCAGGGCGTTTATATGGGCATTTTTCGAAAGACTTCCTCTCCACGGAGAACTGGTAGAATCGGCAATAGATTTGCAAGGGTACTTTGTTTGCTCTTATTTGATACTGTACAATTATGCACATCTCACCCCCGTCGTCTATTAAAGTGACTAAACCATATAATGGTTCCATTTCCATTGCGCCTGACGCCATGACACACACCGTGGCCAATCGTTAAACCCTTCGTCTCTCGTACACTCTTACTCTGCTACTGCGCCGAGTCTTGTTGCGCTTCCACCACCGACAGATCGTCCTCTAGTCGTCCTTGTCGGCGTTGAGCACATCACCACTGAACAGTCCGAACGTGGCATCGAGCCACCAGATGAGCTTCCAGTACAGACTCGCCTTGCTCCAGTCGAATTCGCCAGTCTCAGTTCGCGGCACTTCGTTGCCAATCATGCTGCCGCCAAACCACTTGACGAAGGGAATGGCATTGACCAGGCGCTGCATGAAGGTCTGCTGAGGCAGGAGAGCCTGCTCGGCAGGAAGAAGAGTGGCGCGACGAGCGGTAGGGATACGCCGGCAAAAAACACTGTCTTGATCGCGAATCTCAAGGGGCTCGATAGCCGTAGTGCTGGATTGGGGAATTGGTAGGGGCTCGGTGACTGTAGCGGTAGAGGCGTGAGAGTTGCTGATAGTCCCGGTATCCATAGTGAGACTTGATGTCTGAGAATGAGGAGGCGAGAGGTCGAGGAGACGGCTGTTGAACGAGGTAGGTCCGCTAAAGCCCTTGCGAGCGTTGGCAACGGGAACCGCAGCAGGCATGCTTTGCGATCGCGAGTGATCGGGGATAATCTCGATATCGGGACAAGCCTCATCCTTGGGGGGAGGAACTCCCCGATATGGCTCGGCGTACACCAGATGACCCAATATCCTTTGAGGGCTGGCAAAAGTGGCAGCCTCAGCAGCTTCTCTGCTCTCGAATGTGATCTTGACCCAATGCTCTCCACCATCTGCGCGATTCACCATGGCCCGTTCATCTGCCGTCAGGTTGCGGCGTCGCGTGAATGCAGGATCTCGCAGCTCGGACTTCCATCGACGTTGACTGGCAGGGGGTTCGCGTGGATAATCCTCAAGGATGGTGCCAGCGAGAGATTCGTAGTGGGAGATGGCAGCGTATTGCTGTGTTGAAGATCGGTAGCCGCGAAGGATAAGCTCAACGGGTGTAGAGGTGATAGGTCGCTGGGGAGCGGCCTCTTCCTGCATCATGCCGCTGCTCTTGCGCTGGACAGTCTGCGTGGGCGCCGTGGCAGCTTGATTGGAGACCCAGTCGCCAAAGAGCTTGTCTGCAGCAGCTAGGGTAGGATTCTCGCGACTACGGGCGGGTGTTCCGGTGCGCGATCGAGAACGACGAGTAGATTTGCCGAATGAGCCAGACTCGGCGGCGCTTCGACGGGATCGAGTGCTTCCTTGGGGAGCATCTTGTCTAGATTACGCGTTAGTGTTAGCCCGCAGACCCGCGAATAGATGCACAGTCGGACGTACTGGTTAAAATACATGGCGTAAGGCCGCTTGATGCCATCGTCACCGATATAGCACTCGTCATCAGGGACGTTATGGAGGATGAGAGGCGCCATGATGGAGGTCGAGGGAGGAGATGGAGCCGATAGATGAGCCGGCGAGGATGGAAGGCGCGTCAAGTTGGGCCGTATGAGTGACGCTGGATGGATGTACGAGCCCGAGATGGCGATGTCGACGAGGAGAAATTGGCGTTGATGAATAGATCGCTCATTCACATGCCCTTGCCCTGGAGCAGGTTCTGAGTTGATGACTTTTTGGCGGGCTAATCTGGCAGTTGCACAGCAACCAACCATTGGAGCTAGTGTGGGGCAAATTTATCCGGTTCCGACTGCACCTGGAGCTTGCATAGGTACTAGGGAGCATTTGTGCATTTTATGCAGACGCTTTGCTTTTTGTTCGCTTAACAATTAAACACAATGTTTGTTCAATGGACTCTGTACTGATATATACTCCATCCGATGCTGATTCCGTTTAATTATCTTATGCGGGCAGCTGGTTCAGGTTCTATAATAAATAGCACTCCCACTTACACGCTCTTGGGCTGCTTAGAAAGCCTCCCCAGCTTCTCGCTCCAGCACAGACCTCTTACCAGAACCACCATCAGCTACTCTCCGCTGAGCTCAACAAATGCCATCGAATGACTGACTGTACATGTCTGTAATGAGCTGATTCCTCACCAAATCCGTCCCAATTCAGCTGCGGTAGATCCACAGGCCCAGGATTTCTCAGTGCCGACCATTCCGTGGCTGGATAATCGGATATACAACTACATGTAAAAGACGGATATACCCCTTCTCAAGACACTTGGAACACCACACATTGAATAGGTAGCAAACAGCTGAAAGAGCTACTTCGTTCACTATGGCCAACATCATCTCGTTTCGAACAGTAATTGGTCTCGTTTCCTTTGCCGTCGCCATCATCGCTTTGTTTGGCGCAGCACCACTCAAAGCATTCTCTTCAACGCTGCAGAGGACCGGTCTTGATTGGTTCACCTCGCGCAAAAATGCAACAGATTCATTGATGAGGAGATCAAACAAGACACCTGTCTACTTCCTAAGCCATGGTGGCGTGAGTCTTTGTTCTAGATCAAGAAATGAGTCCGCTGCTAACTACTGCGAAGCCCGATGTGCAATACAACACAGAGCACCCTGTATACCCGGTACTTCAGCAAATTGGCAAAGAGATTACCCAAAATGTCAAGCCAAAGGCTGTTGTTGTCTTTTCGGCTCATTGGATGGGAGAAGAGAGCGCCATTCACGTCAACAATGCCGTGGATACTGACCTGATCTACGAGTACGTTCTACATAATTGATCCGGCCTCTTTTCTAACACCTTTCCAGTTTTTATGGCTTCCCTGACCATTATTACAAGGCTGAGTACCCAAACAAGGGAAGCCCTGAGCTTGCAAGTAAGATCATGGTAATGCTGTCAGAAGCTGGAATCCAGTCTTATGGAGTGAAGCGTGGCCTCGACCACGGCGTATTCTCTGGTTTCCACGTTGGTACGTGTATTGGCAATGTCTTCATCAGAAGTACTAATAATTTCCTAGCTTTCAACCCGGAAACGAACCCCCTGAATGTTCCTCTGGTTCAAGTCTCTCTGTTCAAGAATGAGGATCCCCATGCTCACTACGCCCTTGGCCGTGCTGTTTCTGCGCTTCGAGACGAGGGCATCGTCATTATTGGCGCAGGAATGTCGGTACATAATTTGCGCGACATGCACTATATGTTTGAGGGTAACACGGAACCGCTTCCCTACGTCGTGAGCTTCGACAACGCCCTCAAGGAGGCCACAGAGTCCGATCCTGCTACCAGAGAGGAGAAGATGGCTGCTATATGCAAGCGAGGGGACGCGAAACAAGCACACCCATTCATGGATCACCTTATGCCCGTATTTATCGCTGCAGGTGCCGCCGGTGAGGACCGGGGAAAGCAGACATGGACGTTGCATGAAGGGAGCTTTGGCTGGTCACAGTTCCGATTCGGCGATGTCCCATCACCTTGAGACTCGTATATGTATATCGTCGAACATGCAATACCTAAATTGCTGCGACGATTTCAAGCTCAGGTCTACGGGAGGACGCCTTCTTATACCGAAATTCTGAGTATGGTTGTACGGCGTTTCTTAACCTAGTCAACATAAGCAACAGTATTGCATTAGTAGCCTTTGAGGCCATTCTTCAGCAGCCACGTCGCATTAACCCACACCGCTCAATAGACACAACGCTTAATTGGACGTCGATACTATTCGAATGTGTGGGAATTTATTCGCATGCACCTTCGTTGACTCATAACTAAACTCGTTTAACCCTAACCCTTAGAGCCCAACAGAATCTATGTCATTGATATACCTGCGCCCTTCACCAGATCGCCTTTGTTGTAAAACTCCACGCTTGGTAGCATCTCGCTAGCGACCCATCTAGCCGTTTGTGTATGCAAAGAGCCATGTCCAAAGGGCTCATTAGTTTTCTCCTTCCTCATTCTCCCATCTCCAATATCCAGATTCCCCATGGCGTCGATCAGAATGCCAGAAGATGACTCCTCTGGTCCATCTCCACGAGGAAATGACGAGTATCCATCACAAAGGGCTTGGAACACGACGACTTGGTCTTGGAGGTGAACATCTACCTGTCCACCAACAGATACTTCCTCATATAGACCCTTGCACAGCTGCCTCGACACCTGAACTGCGAAGTTGTCCCTACTTTTGGTCTTTTTGGGCATTGATCCGAGCCAATCATGCCCCCATCTGACTCCGGATGCGGAATGGGCGACAAGGAGTATGTACCACCGTGAATCGATACTTGTGTCCTCGATAAGCTTGAAGTGAACGTCGGCGCCAGGATACAAGTCTCCCAGGTCAGATGATAGTGATGCCTGGAGCTTCTCATACACACTTCTAGGCACCATCGTGCTGACATCAACATATTTGACTTCATAAGACTCGGGATGCTTGCGTCGTTCTGGTGCTTTGAACCGCAAACTCTGGCCCATCTTCAAAGGGTGAAATTTTAGGCATATTTGCCCTCTTGACTGCGGTCCTAGGCTCCAACCACGATGCTCCAACGTCCTCTCTACCCGAATGCCGAATCGCTCTTCTAGTGTTGGGAGAAGTACTTGATCCAGATACTCGAAGCTCAAGGAAAAGGAAACGTTGGTCCCGCCAGAGATTTGAAGCTCGACTGGCTCCTCGGAAGCATTACCTGCAAAGACTAGGAACGGAAGCACAGCTTGAAGAATTAGGAGAGTACTCGCGGATCCTGAATCCGCAGAGATCTTGATGTTGGGTTGATACAGCTCAGTGGGACCGCGACGAGGAGCGAACGTGACTGTTTTGGAGCCTACGCTCAAGCCCTCAACATCAGCATCCGTTATCTCTGCGAGAAATTGTATGCTCGTGACATGCTGGTTCTTCAATCCTGGGAAGAATCAGCTGGTGTTGACGCGATACGTGGCTACCTAGGCATCACTCACCTCCCCTTTCACGATTTCCTCTTACGTTGGTGATTGTGATTGCCTGGCCTGTTAATGCAGCTAAGGCGACTGCGACTCTGACAACTTGTCCGCCGCCCTCGCCGGTTCTTCCATCTATTTCCACTGGCTTCATGTTTCTGCTATTTTGTGGTGGAGGGCGGATTATGGTGGTTGCAAGATGCTGATGGCTTGTAGGTTGTGTTATTGGTTCGAAACCCTGATCTTGTACCACAGTGAAGGCAAGAATGACTGTGTGGAATATTTGCGCTGACCATCTTTATATTTGGTGTTGACGATGAATGATTTACCGGAATATGGGACTTAGTTCAGCTCATTTTTGGATGACTCACTTACCGAAAGAGCTACTGCAGTGGCTAGGCAGCGCCCCTGGTATGAGTACAGATCGAGAATTCAAATTGAATCTAAGGTTTCGAAAATACTCATAGAAAATCTAACGCTCAACGAATGACTAATACAACATGTGTCGTTTGCATAGGTACCCATCCTGATCGCTAAGCCACTCGGCGATTCCGGGAAGGAGTCAGTCAGATTCTCTTATTAGGATCTCGTGTTCAGTATACGGATTACAAAGGATGGGCTGGGTTATATATTTATATGAAGTACAAAGACCCCCGTCTCGCCAGTTGTCCGAGTTTGTACTAAACGAAACGCAAACAAACCCCTAAAGCGGGTACCGATCCGGCCGGGGCTGCCCGTGCCGAAATTCTCGGGCGTTGGTGGGGCCGTCCGCAACCAGTCGGCCAGAGGGCTGTTCCCGGGAACATCCCTTCATCTAACTAAAACCAAGCCATGCCATCCATGCCATGCCAAAGTGGCTTGATAAGTGCGTCATTTCGTTTGGATTCATTTTTCTCCTTTCTACCTTTTGTTGGTGTCACCTCAAGACCTCATCGCCTTTTCTTCTTCCGTGCTGTTGCGTCTGTTTAGCTGATGTGTCTTTGCGACTTAGACTACCCCAATGCACCAATGGCTTGAAGCTGAGCCATTCGCCTCTACATGATGGCTGGTTGGTGACAGATATCAGCTTGCCACTCCCAGTCATTGTCATGTGTTTCGGTGTTAGCGAAGCAGTGGCGAGCTATTATCTGCTGGCTACTAATTCATGATGGTGTTTACACAACCTACCCTACTTAGTTGACACAGCCATCTTGGGTTACGAATGCTTGCGTCAAGGATGATGAATGCAGGTGGCACTTGATCCAGGAAAAGGTCATATAACAAGCGACGACGAGTGAAACCAAGGGGATATGAGAAATGCAAGGTAGACTCGTTTCGTATATACCTACTATCGAAACACAAAGAGATGGGTTTCTTGGCTCGTACAATCTGGGGAGCAAACCATTCTTATAAAAACAAACAGCGCCAAAAAAACCACCGAAACATACCCGACCCCAATTCATATACTCCTGACCACCTCTTCAAGCATTGGTTTAGCTCTTTTCTTTCTTTCTTAAGCTCTCTTTTCTTACTTCTATCATGCTGCCACCTGAAGCATCACGCCTGCCTGAGTCTATTATGGCTCTTGCCCATTGTCCGAATCGCAGTTGCCAACAGTGGAAGGAACTCGCCGTTCGACCGACGTTTACGTAAGGTACGGGATTATACCTAAAGAACTGGAAGGAGCCTTGATTAGCAAGAACAACAACAGTTGAGGAAACCACCTACCAGTTTTCCAGAATCCTACGAGAAAAGATTGTTTCCTGTCCTGACCAACTCATCCCCATGATGGACAGGAAACCGACCACGTTTGGTCTACTCGTCCATATCCAACTCATCTGATATCTCGAGTACCTGTTCCCGTTCGATCGTGTGCGTTGAAGCAGGCGCGCCCATATAATTGAGGATATCCGACCCCAAGACAAGGCCAATATCGCTGTCTCTATCACCCATGCCCACTATGCGTTGTTCATCAACCCAGGCGTGGACTGCAACTTGGTTGGCCTCTCGGTCGGGGGAGGAACCCTCAACAGGAAGATCCTCGAAAGCGCTGCCTCTTTATCAGAACTGCTATCATTTGGAACAGACACGGCTTCTTTTTACCTAGGATGGCTTCCCTGGATACCGTTGACATCGGAGGAGACAGCCGTAGGAGAGTCATCCTTCTGTTGATGGCTCTGTTGGCTAACACCATCACTATTGAGGCCCCTCTGCATTTATCAGTACCATCCCTCCAAACAACTGGCATAACGTGCAACTTGCCTGTCTCCTTTGGTACCGATCTTGTCCATCCTCCATGGTAACCGAGTGGTTTCCCACGGATGCTGCGTCGTCGGATTCTTGAGTCACTAGGGGTACGACGCCCTGAGAGACCGCCTCTGAGCCTGTCAACTGGAACGCACAGCGACACTCTCTGTTGATATAAAAGAAGTCATCCTCGGCCCTTCCGAGAGGGAAGAAGCAGCGGCTGCAATTAGGGGCAGCATGCTCTCCGCGGGCTCCGGCGCCACGATTCATGACGTGAGTCGCTCGGACGAAAAGAGGTCGATGCTGGAGTTGTGCCAAGGAACAGATTCTCTTCTCCCTTTTGTTTTCGATGTTCTCGTTGCAGGTTTGATCTTGGCAAAGATGGAGGATAAGGAGGACCAAAAGAGTTGGTTGGCTTTCGACGAGTGCCCTGCAGCGGAAGCGCTTGTCCTTGAACGATATTCCGCGACGAAATGAATGTCAAGGTTCCTGGTAAAATCAGGACCGGCGATGATAGTGAGGCGGAACGAGAGATAAGGTGGGCGACGAACTGTACTCCTGGCTTGGATTAAGTCGTTCTACTAGACACAGCTCTTTGCACACGTGTCGAGCTACTTTTCAATTTCTTCCTTGTTGTCCTCGATAAAAGCAGTGTCGCGAAAGGTTTGGAGATATCAAGCGACGATCATAAGAGGGTGAGTGGTTGCTGTTGATGGCTCAGTCCTTTGGGCAGCTCATGTGTGGTTGAAGCGGGTGACGATGGAAACTTCGTAAGCCTATAGCCACTCGTGAGGCCTGACAAGGATGTTACTAGCTACATGCTCCGATTAACAAGCAACTTGAAGACCTTTGGCTTTCAAGGGCCTCAAATCTTCAGCAAAAGGTGTTTAAATCGGACGGATGACGAAAGCAATAACTGAACGAAGCAAAATAAAAGGGAATATGATCTTCACCTGCCTTTGGAGTATCACAGAATCATCGAATACCCTAACCAGTCAAGTCCGCAATGCAGCCAGTCAGACGCCTGATTTACTTCGACTTTGTTCAACGACCAAAGCCAAGGCAACAGGCGACCCATGGGAAACACGTCAACGGGGTAGGGAGCTGCCGAAGGATATTCCACAGTTACGAGATTGGCCGAGATGGATGATATCTAAGCATACTCATGGAGTACGCCGAATCATACCAGATGTTTGGAACGAAACGACACGAGAGCAAAAAGACAGACGATAGAAGAACCATGCTGGATAGAATCAGGGGTGCCATGTCAATACTTTCCAACATAAGCATTCTTCGACGCTCAAAGACAGGTCTAGGCTATGTGAAGGCCACATAGAGGAGGACATAGATCTTTCAAAGAAATGAGAGATCTCAGGCAACAGAATATCAAATGTGGGCATGGGCAGCTTCTTAATCCTGCTTCCTTCAAGCCACTTGTCAATGTGCAACGGATGCAACGGCCAGGAACGCAGTGGTCACACACAATGTCATTACCCTGAGTGCAGCGCATGTCACAGTTGGTGTGCAACACTATCAGGTGTACCGGGTATCTCTGTCTTTACTTACCCACCCTTGCTTCTGGTGTATGTTGGTGGCTGTAGGCACCTCGTCAAACTGTGGCTCTGTCTCATCGGTGCAGTCGCAGGATTAGTCGCGGTCTTGGCTTGCAACTGACCTAGAAAAATAGTGGCACAATGGTTCGCACATACGTCAAGTATGCTCAAGATAGATATCTTGTTATGGGATGCAACAAGTGATCTCACGGTGGGATTGGTACTAAGCTGTCATCTGATGGACTTATTTATGCATGAGACGAACTTGGGACTTGGAGCAGACGAACCAGCCTGTATGCAAACAGCAACGCAGAGGTTGCAGCAAATGCAGTGTCCTGTTATCCCCATCCAACAACTGAGACAGAAGCAGCAGAGCGGCGCCGATATTATTTCCCACTTGGCTCAATTTGTATCCTGAACTCCACGATTAGCGCACAACGTGGTATTCGACGGCGCCATCGACCTTTGGCAACTGGTTAGGTCTCAGCTGCGAAGAAACAAGGCTGTGAGTATGAGGTGCACCCGTACACCCAGTATGGCAAAGCTGGGAATGGCGCCGCACTATTGCTTCCTCTCCTGCAGCCAACACCACTTTTGGATGGACGTGTTGGTCAAGCTACCAACCACCATATATCGATCAATTGGATACTGAACGAACAACACAAACGAAAAAACGTTCAATTCAAGAGAGATATATATACAACTGTCATATGATACATGCAAAACCATCCAATCCAAATACAACCTCGGTCCACAATCTGTTATGGTATCATGTATAAGCGTCAGGAAAACAACAAAAATGCTTGTAATGAGAACGCTATGGCGCGAGAAGAAAACCACAGCAAATTTCTGCTCCGGGGAAGATGTACCCCTGAAGCTCATAGTTATACAACCGGCACGAACCGTGAGTGCCACAACGACCTTTCAATGCCGAGCCATATGCTCAAGGCTGGTTACCTGATTTGCCGCCTTGGTCCGGGAAATCGATGTGGCTGGAATAATACGCATGGGTTGTGTTGTATTGCGCATACGCCACAGGTCTACTATCGTGCTGGACATTTTCAGCCGTGTCACCAGAGGCTTTTGAGAATTGGTTGTCGAAGTTGGTGATTGAGTCGGAAGCATTCCTTTTTGCATCCTGTATCGCTTCGTCGGCTGATAAAGGTTGTCGGCTTCCCAGGAGGTGTTGCTGTTCGCAGTGGACATAGTCGGAAACTCTTTGATAACGATCGCCTGGTCGCTGCTGGTATCCAGCAAAGTCTACTCGCTCAATAGGCCAATCATTCTGTTGGGTGCCCGAGCAACTTGGAGTTGGTTAACAATCAGACTACACAACTGTTACATCGTTGTACCACATACCTCCCTTGATAAGCACGAGACGTGGATGCAGAATCGGCGTATCCATGTGCATCTTGGTATGGCACTGCGCAAACATTTCCATGGGTAGGATGTGTGCAACTAGCTGCTGTATCGTATTGCATCTGGAGAGGTCCTTGATGTAGTTGACCAGAGCCTTGCGGCGCGACGGTGTTATCTTGTGCTCGCTGTGCGTGTCCCTGGGCTGTGTTAGCAATACGACGACGGTTTCGGCCAGCATCTACGTCGTATGGATCCCTTAGGGAACCCATGGCCTATCGATATTGTCGGTCAGGGGGACGGCGTTGACAAAAGAGAAGTACGCAAAGACACCACCGGCAATAAGATGTGGTGGCGCACCCTTTATATGCACAGAATATTGGCTTCTTGAATCTTTGTCCAAACAGATCTTGAATAGTGAACAGCAAACGAACTTTGATGGAACATATGCTTGATATATGTTCCGCAAGCAAGGCTGATCGCATGGCAGACTAAGAGATACTTGATGAAGCCGTGTTTTGAGGCGGTGCCTCTACTTGTTGAGTGTTTTGAAGCTCGTCGCGATCTGACAGCAAGACCCTGACAACGTCATGCCTTTCCAGCTGGCCGCTGCCTGAATTTCCTGGACCAACCACAAAAGCGATACTAGTTCAGGGGCACTGCTGAGGAAAGTCCCGGAGAAGGTCGTCTCTCTGGCAAAGCAAGAGACCATCGTGACTCACAAGAGAAGCGAGTCAATTTGATGAAGAGACGGGGTTGTGCTCGCCTCGGCTTTTGGTTTGATGATACTCGGGGATCATCTCATCACGGGGCACGCAGCATAACGGGATATTTTCTTGGGGGGCAAAAGAGTATTACTGGACCTCTGGTGTTGACAGTACAGGATTGTGATTATACCACAAGTACGATGTACAGAATGAAAGGTTCGCATGGCGGTGCGCAACGGCAACGAAATAAGGAATTACTTACGCGCTTACACACGGATGCTCGTGGTTGACAGAGGGTTAAGCCAACCGACCAGGATACAAACGGTACCAATAGTTATACAAGTCGTCGAATTCGTTCGAGAGGCAACGTTGAAGTGACGCCCGCAGTCTTGGATCGACTTCGGCCACCTAAAATGCGAAAATGACGATATTTTGAGGGTGATTCTGGGGTAGAAGGTTTGTTGAGGAGGCTATGGCCGGTCACGAGCTGTCTCTGCTCACCATTAGACGTCATGTCGATCGTTTGAATGCGATTTTGCTTTGCTTTTTTGGCTTGACAGAAGTCACAAGGCCAACATGGAAAGGAATCTTTCGAAGGGTAAGTCAAAGCTGACGGCAACATCATATGCAAGAAGCAAAAGGTCAATGTCAGTATGTATGCTTATCGTCTTTTCAGATTGTGGAATATCTCATTGTGGCTTACTGTCTAGCTACTAATCTTGTGCATTAGTTCTCCGCGGTCACAGACATAGGTGACCAAGCGGCGCATACGCATACACATACTGTCAAGAGGCCAACAATCTTGAGACAGCGCTAGGAATCCCTGTCACTCACCGGATTTACCATTGCGGTACTCCTCGGCGAGTCCGAAGAACTATCAAGATCCTACAGAAAACCGAAGTAACCAGCATCTCGGTGCAGCTCTCTGACCAGGATCAGCCCTTCATGCGGCTGAGGGCGCTATATTGGGATGCTGTACAGCTAAGGCCTAACAATAGTCCTATGGATTGTTGTACTCTCGGTTCGTCAACAGCTCTTGGCATGACTTTAACATCCGAATGAAAGACAGAAGGAAAAGAACAAAGCCGTTGTTAAGCAAGAATTGGCAAAATAGGCTATCTTCTAATCAACACGCAGCCAATCTGTAGGTGCATTCGCAATGTCCTCTACCCCGCCATTACCTGTTCCGACATATCTCTATCAACACCCTGGCTATGGCGTTGGTTCGTCCGTTGTTCCACCGCAAGCTGAGCCAGCCTCTCCATGTTACTCTGTCTCTCAGCAGGCGTGGCCCAGCGGGTAAAAGATCTCAATCTTGTGCAAGCCAGTGTTGCACGTCACAAAACCAACAGGACCTTCCACCAATCCCCGTCGATATGACTCTGCGGGCTTGAATCCCTTCCATTCGGAAGCTAGTCTGCCATGATGCACATGACGCAACGTTGCTGCCAATCTTGTGCGGCTGTAAAAGACATGGCGTGATGTTCTGGGGGGAAGAGCGCCACAGCACATCTATATCGCGAAGCCCTTCCAAGGCCTCGAGGCCAAAAGACGAGCTGTCAACAGGGAGGAGTGTTTGAGCCCTTTGTTGTCTCAAGCGAGCCCGGGAAGAGAGTGTTACTTCTAAACTCTCACGAAAACCGAAGCCCATCTATTCATTCCTGTACGTCAGGACAGTCTCAACCAATGGCCGGAGCATTGGAATCATACCGTGATTCTCCATGCCACCACAACTTAGTTGGTGACCCCTACTGCCAAGGATCTTTTCCAGTTACGCGCCACGGCGGTTAACAGGCTTTGTGTGCCGACGTTGCTCTGCTGCCTGTTCTCTTTGGAAATAACACGATAGTTTGCTGTTATCTCCTCTGTTGTCTCTTGCGGACCGGTGCTCCGAATCGGGGAGACTGAACCCTTCCCAAGGACGATCATTGCTCCATAACCAATTCCACGTGCGAGATGCTTGTTGGGCATCATCTGCGGATGAGGATGAAGCCAGGATGTTATCCTCAAGATTGGCAGTAGATTTACTGGCCTGGCTGTGGCCGACTGTCTCGGTATCAAGGCTAGACATGCAATGACTCCGTTGAGAACCGGACTGTTGACTGTATTGGGTCGGCATTGCTGACGATTTATGTCTGGGCGTGCGTTCAGTACCGTTCAAGACCATGATGCAATTTTGGTTCATTGATAAAGATGGGTCAATGGTAACCACTTCAATCATCAGCAAGCCCTTTCGGACCCTTCTATACTCGCGCCAGATATTGCGGCTCAACGACGAAATGACTTGGCGTACAGCCCTGTTGATAAGTCGGGTACCATTTTCGTGCCCGAAACAGCCAAATCGTGATGAAAGATGCTCCTTCAATCACCATGTGGGCGCTCTATAGCGAGTTCTGTCTTCGCTAGGGCTGTTCTGATCAAGCTTGCGCCTCGAGGCTGAGGTTGGTGCTGGTGTAACCATTACCGCCCAGAGGAAGGAAAATGGTCTAAAATCGCTTTTCCACCATTTAGTACAGCCACCTTGAAGGAGCCTAGCAAGCCCTCGTCGGTATATCTCAACCCAACGCAACCAATATCTCACTGGGTGTGGAAGCCAAGTCTTGGAATCCGATCCTGACCAACTGCCGCTATCGGGGGGGTAGATCGACTTCTGCTTTGAGATTACAGACTGAAGGCGTGTTTAGACAAGGTGACAGACAACGTCCATGCCGCTCCGGACTTCGGAGATGCTCGTCACTCGGGGGCTATTCATTAGCCATCACTTGTCCATTGTAATGCCTTACAACAGCCTTGACCGGAGATCATTGAATGAATGGCTCTGGATCGCCCACGATTCAAGTCATGAGGCGAAGATGTCGGGGTGATATTGACAAAGCGATTTATCTCGGCATCGTTACAAATAATCAAAGGCTTGAATGCTACTGTGCCACCTGCACACACTCTCTGACACCCGCTTTCATGATTAGGTTTGGCCGCGGAGATTCAATTGACGGTCTTGTGACTGGAACCTACTGTAAGTCCTACGAGACCGTATAGGTAGTCATTGCTCCGTTCTTTTGACACCCCTCTATGCACTTTGGATTACAAAGATGACGGCATTAGACATGGTCAGACTTATAACAATCTAGCAGAAACTTGCAGTTCCTATCACATGCTGTCGATCAATATCCGAAGACAATCCATTCAAGCAGGGGCCCGGCACGAGATTATCGACAGCCATTATACTCTTATTATGGCTTGCGAAAGGAAACGGGGATGTGTGTCCGCTGGGCAGCAACACAAGGAGCAATGTCAGCAATGGAGCCACGCTAAACTATTATTCTCGACTCATTACTACTCTATTGAATCATCCGAGGCTATTCGGAAGCAGCCGGATACTGGGTCTACCTTGGGCATGGGCCGTCCATAGGGAGAACTAGTTGCCGATACTCAACATATATCCAGAGAAACCCGATGATTCACTCCTAACTGTCTGAGTCGAGATACGCGGTTCGCAAAAGCGGTGCTACGATTAACATGTACAAAACACACATGCTACTAGCAGACCGCCCAGATCGATATGCGACCAATCTATGAACGGATAGACCTATTCAACAATGTCCATAAAGCAAAAATCAAACGAAAATAACCTCTCAACCGTTGCTAATCCTTGAGGTCGCTATTGTGACGTCAAAAAGCTTGCCATTGGTTGGCCTCAAATACAGAGCCTCAGCGTCATGATGTATATTACCCCGGATCTAGTGGAACATCTGTTGATCTAGGTTTAAAGATTGAAAAGACCACGTGGCGAGCCAACTTCCACTACCAGCCGGCAATATGGGGTCTGCGTCTGTCGTCACTCGCTGAGTGACTCGGTCACCTGGGCGTGTACAACCCAAGAACCGATGGGATGGTGGGCTCGGCAAAGGGGGAGATGAGTCAAAGGTTCCTAGATCCAATAAAATGACTGATCAAAAAGCAAATAACTTCCCAAAATGGTGTGGGAGCGATTGAACTTGGCCTGCAAGGCTGTGATAGGATTTGCAGTTTGACTGTTTATCACTACTCAGGCCGATAGTTAGTTAAACCACACAACAAAGGCCCAAACACAGCCAGCCACTTGGACTTTCTTCTGCAGCACTCGCAACAGATAGAAATGCACCCAGAAATAGTCGATCCAACCGTCACACAACGTTCAGGCGAAGTCATCTCGCCGTAAGCCTCACTTTTAGACTTGCGGCACCGGTGTTGACCTGTCAAACTCCTAATGAAGCCCTCCCTGCTATTTTTTAATCACATCATAGCCAATTAAGGGCAGCGTATTCCTGATGATTATACCAAACTCACATGCACATGAAGACATGTGGACATATTCCAGGTTGTTGATATGTTGCCAAGCACAAAAGGGTGTGCACAACCGTCAGGGACCAGGTTTCATGTTTAAGACGATTTGGTGACAAGTCATACATTGAACAAACATGTGGTTTGACATGGTGATATGCATACGATATGGTGTTGGATACAAGGAACTTTGCTGCCTGATGGCTTATATGGCGTCTCTGCCCGACCTCATAACTCAAGGAGAGGTCGAATCGTGGGCCGTTATCACACAGCCTTCTACCAACCACAAAGTCCGATTAATCGATAACACCATGTGTCACTGTGTCATAAGATTCGTCTAATTATTGATCGACTGTTGGTGGCGCTTGTGAAATGAGACTGAGATGTAGTTAAAAATTGCCTAATAAGGAAACTGCCGGAGGAAGTCCCGGCGTTGATCCACTTTTCCGGGCCATGACGCCCGGAGTCCGAAGCAGGGGACGGCTTCAACGACTTGGGGACATCTCGGCTAGCCGTTGGTGGTTTAAACAACCATCACAACATGACACACTTAAAAGGCCGGTCTTTAGAAAAGACTGCTACAGGTAGACCAGCACATTACCAAGATGCCAAGAGGGGAATTGTGGCTTTCCCAGTCAAGAGTTAAGATATAGAGGCAGAGTCACCTCACAGACGTAGCACAATAGAATTCACAGCGACAGAAGATATAGGTAAATCGTCGTAATAAAATGTTTTATACATGAGACATGCCCCTGAAAAGGCAGGGAGCAAAATCTATTTACAAACAGAAGGCCATCTGAAAAAGATGCAGTTTCATCACCCTCCACTAGGGAGAAATGAATCCAAATGCTAGCCAAGCGGGCGCACACGTCACGGACGTATCACACGCACCGGTTTCACTGCTGAAAAGACTCTTTCGAGTTCTTTACAGGTGCTTGGCAGAGCGGCGGCGGCGGCGGCGAGAAGAGCAGCCGGTCTTGGGGGTCTTGGTAGCAACGGGAGCAGAAGCCTCCTCAGTAGCAGCAGGGGCAGTGGGCTCAGCAGGGCGGACAACGGTGGAGAAGGTAGGGGCAGGGGCCTCAGGCTCGGAAGCGTTGCCGTTGTCGTTGCCGGCGGCGGGCTGAGTGGCAGCGGGAGCGGAGGGCTCCTCAGCAGCGGGGGCGGAGGGAGCGGCAGCGGGCTTGGTAGCGGAAGGCTTGGGGGCAGAGCCGGAGCCGGAGCCGGAAGAGCCGGAGCCGCTCCAGACGGAGGGACCGGGGATCTTGTAGTCGTTGGCGTCAGAGCCGTAGAGGTTGTAGACGATACCGGGGTCCTCGTAGGTGTAGCCCTTGTTGAAGTCAAAGGCCTCGTCGGGGACGGCAGAGCCGGAGCCGGTGACCTCGAACTGGACACAGGCGGGGTAGAACTGAGCACCACGGGCAGGGTCCTCGGAGTAGGCCTTGTCGGACTCGTGGTGGGCAATGATCTCCTGGCGGATCATGTACTTGCCAGCCTTGAGGGAGCTGGGCAGAGTGAAGTCATACTTGCCGTGGCTGGCCTTGATCTTGTCAACAGCCCACTCCTTGCCGTCGTAGCCAAGCTCGTCGATCTTGGACCAGATGGCACCAGTGCCGTCCATGCCCTCCTTGTAGGGAGCGATGTAGGTGATGAGGGGACCCAAGTGGGAGCCGTCAATGATGTCGTCGTCACGGTTGTCGTGGTACCACTCAAAGCTGAGCTCGTCACCGGCAGCAGCCTTGACGAACTTGGGGACAGCGGTGGCGCCGTTGACGTTACAGGCGATGTCAGAGCTGGTGAGGTCCTTGACAGGGCCGTTGTCGTTGGGAGATCGGATGTACTCCTTGCGGCCGTCACCCTGGTCCTTGCCGTTGACCCAGACGCCGTACATTTGGGCGTGGGCGGAGACGGTGGTGGCCATGGCCAGAGCAGTAGCGGCGGTGAAACGCATTTTGATAGATGGTTATGGTTGGTTTGGTGAAAAGGACTGGATGAAGCGGAATTCGCTGGTTTAAAAGATTCGACTTCGGTGATAGTTTCAAAGAATGAAGGTTTGGCACAGCCAAATGGAAAGAAAGGGCAAAAAGAGAAAGAATGACAACACAGACTTGGTTTTGCTACGACGAGTGTGGAGGGAAAGAGAAAGCAGGACTTGGGACGATGCTCAGCTCGACTTATATATCATATGAGATGCCTCTCCCTAGCAAGGAGGCAAACTAGCATACGGTCAGTCCCACAGGCGAGCAGGGTTATCGACGCCGGTTCATCTCGTCAAAGAGTGTGCTGGTCCCTTGCAGTAGTTTCATGGTGCTTGCAGGAGCGGCTACTCCATAGCAGAATAGATCTGATAGACGGAAAAATAGAAACAAGTCCGAGATTGGAACCTGGGCCGCTTGTGCCAGGGCCTGGCCTTGTCTCTCGTCAACTCGATCCCTACCGCCTCGGTTTGAGCCGCACTCAGCCGAGGTCATGATTGGGCGGACGAGCCAATGCTGAAACTCGCAGAAGCCTTCAATATCGGATCAAAGGTCCATGGGAAAGCTTCTAGCGCCGCCCCGCCTGAGACCCTTGTCCCTGCATCTGAGCCTGAGCCTGAGCTGTTCACCGTTGACCAGAACTGAAGATGCTAGCCTATTCTTCTTCCAGCAGTTGACGCCGTCGGTGGCTGCCCCTGCTGATCCCGGTCTATGCTGCTCCATTGCTTTTTTCAACCTCTTGGCGATGCGCAACTCCGCTTCCACCTGAAACGCTTCCAAGAAAAAAAAACAGACATTGTCTCCTTTTTCCGACTGTCAAGGAAGGCCGAGGGATCTTGGAAGCGCCAGAAGATGTCCACAACCGTTCACGACGTGCATTTCTCTTGAAACAAGAGTCATCCCGTCTTATTTTCCCTCAGGCATGCAACTGCCCGCGTTTCCAAGTGAGATGTCGCCTCGGTTGTTTACTCGAGGATGGCGGCTGCCAACGTCTGCTCCACAATCCAACGCCTAGCATCATAAGCGATGCTATCTAATATCGGACCTATGTATTGATATGGACATGGCCATCATGAGCCTCGGAAAAACTCGCCTTGCGTCCATCTTGCGCCTCAGATGCTGGAGCAAAGAATTCAGAGACTACATAGTATGCAGACGTCCAACTTGACGGGCGACAGGCAAGCTTGATTGTAAGCTTGAATCAGTCGATCAATGGGGCGTTGGACACTTGACAAGGGTTGGTTTGAAGCTTATGTGATAACCTTGTATGTCCTAGGACCCAGGCTAGGCTCAAACGCCATGTGTTTGAGATTTGAGTAGCCAGTTACCCTAAACATTTGCCCATGTCGTACAGCCGAAACTCTAACAATGAGTGAATGCACGACCTGGCAGCTCATCGAGTTTTGCTATGTGATTCTATGTCTAGTTGAGGTATTGAAACTTACTGACGTCGAGTATATAAATTCAAGCATTTCTTACTATCAGTCCAATTCGTGCTGATGTAATCGTAATTGTCGTTTCTTACGATTGGCTGCTGACCGTCGAACTCGGTATAAGGTTTCGCATGGTTATCTTGAGCTTATCTGAAGCATTGCGCAACTTTAAAGTTTTATAATTAACCTTAATTCATCGCGGCTTGCTCAAGATTCTATGCAGTAACTAAATAGTTGTTTCATTGACATCACATACGACCGATACTGAGTCATGCAATTACATCAATATCCAACAGTCACTCAGGGCGAATAGTTCATACTGTAATTTCTCATCTCATACCGCGGTTAACACTTGCTTAGCAAATCACCAATCCTACTAAGTGCGTGTTATCACATAGTTTAAGTATAACAGTTACTTAGGGCGAATGGTTTAGTGGTATAATACTCCCTTAGCAGTGCTTAAACAAATAGTTTATCATCTGGGAGTGGTCCAGGGTTCGATTCCCTGTTCGTCCATCTGAGGTGGTTAGAATCCACCATATACCCTCTTTTTGCGTGTTGGTGTTGTGGATACTTGCCTACCCTACAGCAGAGTCCTTTAGAAGATATTAATTATTTATATCTATCCAAGATTCGTCGAGGTCTGTGTGTCAGGTCTAAATGTATTTCTGTATCGTCCACGGGGTATCAAGACGTATTTATTTATAGGCAAATCGGTAGAACAAAGCTTTGATGCATCGGGTTCAATTAAATACTATCATTACACATAGCTTCGACAGAGAACTCGGAACATATGGCACCCAGCTCGCGCTTACTCTCAAGGGTAAGCTTAGAAGGTGAGTGACAGTACCAATTCCTGCATTCTCTAGCTAAGAGGCGGTAGCCACAGTGATCCTTCAGCGACAACTCCTCCCCGGGTCGCCGAAGGTGTCGGACGCATTCTCGTCGGACTATCACTGGCCGATCGAGATGAAACTCCCCAGATGTCAAGGTATTTCGAGGTTCTCTGTAGTGGTATGCTTCGTCCAAGTTCGCAGAAGTCAACAAGCATTTTCTTTCTGGCGAAAGGGCAAGCTTGTCCATATAATCTATCGATTCCTGGCAGCAGCCCATGCATTCCCACCATCTACTCAGCCGGCCTACCTTGTTAACATATCCACTATACCTCGCTCCATGGCTGTTCTTCTTCGCCTCCCATCGCAAGTGCCACTCCACTATATTTCGACCGTTGCAGTAGTATCGAATACCATTTGGATAGCTATCCAGCCATGTAGAGCGTGGACAAGACTCCTTTGGATGGGTTGAAGCCTCAGATGGCCAGACCATCTCGCGGAGGTGAGGGCAGGCATCTCGTAGGCTGCCGACATCTTCTGTTGCACAGGGATCGAATAGTGTCCTGAGACGACGGTTGATCTTGGAAACTGCACCAGCAAGTCCACTGTTATCCTTCTCGGCCAGCCTCTCAATTCGAGAAAAGAAATTCAGGCTTCTTCCCTCCATGGTCTTGAAGCGATGCAAGCGTAGCATATCGAGACAGCCTCCAACTGGCCCGGCTAGGTTGTCCAACAAGAACGAATATCTAGCCTTCAAGCTCGCCGTATCGTAGTTGATATGCTCCCAGAGCAGTTTTTCAGGGCTAGCATGCTTTCCCAAGAAACACTCGTCACTGTGATCAAGACGCCAGGCAGTCATCATCAATGCCGAGTGTTGGGCAATGTGATGCTGGAGGTTGCGAATCGTCTCCAAGGAAATCTGACGCATCTCATATTCTGCCCGAATGGAGTGTCGAAACATAGTTCCGGGGGGAGGCAGGGTGTAAGGATGATGTACGTGTCTCCGTGGCCATGTCATGTACTCAATCTTGGGTCTGCGCGGGAATTGGTATGGCATGTTGATGAGAAAGTACTCGTATAAATAAGGCATATCTCCAGGGTTCTCCAGGTACTTCCTTAGAGGATCCTGTAATGCCTCCGGCGATCGGCACTCCCAGAAGTTCTCCATGTCCTCCTCTGGCTGGCCGGGCTGCGTTGCCTCGGTAGAAAACCTGATGGTGATATTGCCAACGTCCTCCCGATCAAAGCCAACATAATGGGACATGACGTGAATGAACAAATAAGCGTCCTCTGCCTTGGCAAGCATCATCAGTAATGCACCAACAAAGTGCCCCCGTCTTGGAGCATCAAGATGTATGATGGTGTTGTTGATCTTTCTCATCTTGACGAGACGCCAGACGATGGGATCATCCATATCCTGTACAGCGCTGATAGCATGGCGGATAGAGCCATGCTGCTCCCAATAGTAGTCAAACTTGAGCCATATTCCATGATCGTATGTTGAGTCAACCAATATTCTCAGCTTGTGAAGCTGGTGGACGCCTTCGGGTAGTAGACAGTAAGGGGAGAACTCGTCTCTCGTCTGATGGCAACACCTCAATAGCCCGTTCGCATCTCCGGTAGAAGCACAAAGGGTCCATATCAAGTCCCTAAGTTCGAAGGGGAGCGTTAGTAAGTAAGATGAGCAATCCATTTTGTGTGGT
Source organism: Fusarium sp. NRRL 66739 (assembly GCA_021655895.1). Classification (NCBI taxonomy): domain Eukaryota; kingdom Fungi; phylum Ascomycota; class Sordariomycetes; order Hypocreales; family Nectriaceae; genus Fusarium; species Fusarium sp. NRRL 66739. Next base: position 84,744 of record JAJJWO010000263.1, read on the forward strand.
AGGAGAGTAAAGTACAAAACCATTCAGCAAGGGATATGATAATCTGACGGCAGTAAAAGAAAATGAGGTTTCAGAACAAGAGGATTCTGGTGTTATATAGGTATACTCTCGAGAGTTTATGACTTACTGTTATTAGACTTTGAGTTGGAAGAGCCACACCAGGCGTTTAACTTGACATCTGCATATGCGCAAACTTGCGGCCATATTTCGTGTGGCTATCGCTAGTCTTCCATTTCATATCACCTTCAATTTATAGCTGAGCCACTATTGGTACTCAATCGGCTTCATGTTAGATATCTGTAGTAAAGCTAGTATCTCACGAGAGTCTTGGGCGTTTTCGCTCCAAGCTTCGGCGGCATCATCGTGCAATGAGCAAGATAGCTCTCTTAGTGTCATTTAATATTCAAATTAGAGTTGGTTTTAATAACTTTTATGACATTGACAAAGCCTATTCTGATGAGTTCCTACCTTCCATGGTAGTTTCTAAAGTCTTCCATGACATAACTCCTTCCACAACTTATGCTGAGCTGACCATCACCTAGGTAGGTAGTACTAGGTAGTGGCCTTATTCCTAAGGACTCCCAGTTGGCTGCCTCCCTCTCACCCTCAAACGGCAGGTGCAATGATGGACGCGAATATTATTGTTATGTTGGTCTTGACGCGTTGAACGTGTCGTTGCCCATGGGAACCATGAAACCTTCAGGTGTTGTATATAAAGGATGTCTCCTCGCCGCGTCCCTCTTCTTTTTTCTTCTTTCTTCTTTGTGAGTGCCCCCCCCTTTCCCCGTCCCCCGTCGTTTTACAACTGTTATAACATTTGTAATTCGACGTCATGACTCAGATTGCTAACGATGATAGGGGCCCCTCCTCGACCTCCGGTTGCGATGGGGCATCCAAACCTTCCACGGACACCAGGGAGCCTTTTCAGACCGCCACAAGTACTGGCCAACTTATCCGACTCCTGGAAGACAAGCTGGCCCAAGGCAGAGATGCCGATATCAGCCTTTCGACAGACGACGCACGCGAGCTGGTCCGAGCCCTGCGGTCTTCGAAGGATGCCAGCGACCGTCTACCAGAGGTCGAGCAGGAACTTGTCCAGGCGAAGCAGAAACTCCAGGACCTCCAGGAGCTTGAGTTCTCTGCGAAGTTTGGTGATTACGCCGGGAAAGTTTGGACCGACTTTTACTCGACTAGTTCAGGTGATCTCCCCAAGACTGCCACTGCGGCCTGGATTTGCATCAAGGACATACTAGAGGAGGACCAGACGACCCATCAGCTTAAAGCTTTGGCTAGCAGGATGGATCCGCCGTTGTCGTACCCGGTTGTCAAGAAGGCAATCGAGGCCTATTCTCGCCGCTGTCAAGCCTTTCATTCCACGGCAGTGTACTACGCTAGGAAGGAGACCATTGGTCGTCAGGCCGATGCCGACTTACTTGCGTTGCCCGCATGCCTCCCCGATAGCTGGTCGACGGAACTTGGGAGCTGGCAAGAAATCATCAACTACGTCAAGATTAGTCGTGGCCCCCAAGGAAGTAAGAGAGGAGAGACAAGCGAGGACCAGGACAAGATTTCTCGCCGGTCTAAGCTTCTGTCAAGTGAGTCTCCCCAGTTCTTCGCTAACTTGGTAGAAAATGGCACTCTTCCCCGATCGGCGATTCCTTTCCTCATTGAACACGGTATCTTCGCTGTCCCGCCGGAGGACCCGGTTCCAGACTCCAGGTCAGATCGCGGTCGGTCTCAGCCGCCGCCCCTTGGTCGCCGGATATGTACTCAGCCTGCCGATGTTGATGGCTCGAGCATGTCTCCGTTTACTAAACGACAGGAGCCCAGGATACCAGGAGACCCGGCCAACGAGGATCCCGTAGCAATCAATGAGAGGCAGAAATCGAGCAGCGCCAAGGAGCTGCTCTAGAAGTTAGTTTCGAAGCTTTGTGAGACGACGCTAATCCGGTCGTCCGGTCTCTCTACAAAGGAGGCGTACGACGTCCTTGTGGAGGTGGGGTCGAGTGTCAATAAATGCATCGCAAAGGGAGAGGCAGAGGCTTCGAAGCGAAAGCTTCGAGGATCTGGGGGCTCGGTGTGGGATGATGATGAGGAGGATATGGGGATCTCGTTTGGTGATTAGGAGGAGGAGTGAACTCTCCGGGCACGTCCCGAGCCCAAGGCTAGTCCTTGGTAAGTTGCTTTCCCTTTCCCTTTCCCTCCCCTATCCCTCTCTTCATGTTGCACCACGCCGTTCGTTTTTTGTGTTTTTGTGTTTTGGCAGCGTTCTGTTTTTTTGTTTTTGTTGACCCCAGCGGGGGGTTTTTTTTCTTTTTTTTCCCCCAAGTATTCTTATGGGTAACGAAGCCGGACTCTATACCTCCACGTGGTGTTACCTGGAAACTCCCATCGTCTGATGGGTGCCAACATAGAGACGCTCTGATTCTTGTACAGTTACTTTATCAGTAATAATAGTAATACAATAGTAATTCCCATACTAACTATTCGATTCGTGACTTCAAGTTCCCTGACCATAGCTGACCAAGATTTGTCCATTTGCTATCTTTCTTCCGGTCGTATGCCATGGGGAAGCTGAAAGGCGGTTTAAAATGCCAACTAGTAACCATGATGCATGCCATTAATCTCGTCCTTGCTTCAAACTACAACCTCACACACCCGGTGCCTTGAGCTCCTCATAAGTGGGGATCCTCCATGTCCCCTTATTTTCTGGCAGGACAGCAAGTATCGCCTTGTCAATCTTGAGTTTGGTTATCAAGCCGATGATCGAGTACTGCAACTTGATGCCAAGATTCGTCTTGGGGTACGCGATGCCAGGTACGAACGATGGCAACTTTTGAGACTCCTCGACGTAGGGCCTCAGAGTAGCTTCATACGCCTTCAACGCCGGCATTCTCAAAGCTCTCGATAGATGAGCCAAAACGATATTGTGCCTTGTCTTTTGTCACATCATATATGATCCTGCATAGGTCTCCTCTCATGACTTCAAATTCACTTGTGAAAGATTGCCTTCCCTTTCCAGAATCATTTCGTTGGGAACGGTGCAAGAATGCCCAAGACGAGAGAGCCCGAAGGCGGCAGCAGGACCAGCAATTCCACCGCCTGAGATGAGGACTCGAAGTTGAGACATTGGAGACTAAGGTGAAGCACGCCCAGTGGATATCTTTTCGGTGTAGAGCATGAACAGTCGTTCCTGAGGGTGACGTAAACCGATCTGTAGGGCTGAAATTAGAAGAGACCCTTGAATCTACAGAAAACCTGAGGGTGGGTAGAAGACTAAGGGTTTTATGTATTTAACAATTTCACCATCGACATGGTCGAATCGCAGTGGTGAATGTAAGTGTCATCGGCCGGCCCCTTCCGAGACCCCACCCCCACTTGTTCCGTTCGGATACCCCGCGGGCCGCCTCCATAACCGCATCCGCCAACTCCAACCCGAGACTGACTACCTAGGCACGGATCTGACTCTCCTCTCTATTTCCCTCTCTACGCCCTCGGCCGCATCCTCAACAATGGCCCAACCGCAAGGAAACCTCGCAAACCTCCTCCCTCCCTCGTGGAAGACCTCGGTAACCGCATGGCTCGCTGAGGACACTCCCTCGTTCGACTACGCCGGCTTCGTCGTCGGCGACGGTCCCCGCGTCGCCACTCTCTGGGGCAAGTCCAGCGGCGTCATCGCCGGCCGACCTTTCTTCGACGAGGTCTTTGCGCAGTGCGGCTGCACCGTTGAGTGGCACGCCGACGAGGGCACAGATGTCGATCTGAGCAGTGGAAAGCACCGCGTCGCAACCGTCAAGGGCCCCGTCCGCGGCATTCTCCTCGGCGAGCGCGTTGCGCTCAACATGCTCGCACGATGCTCCGGCGTCGCGACAAAGAGCCGGCGACTCGTGGCGATTGCGCGCAAGGCGGGATACACAGGCGTAATCGCGGGCACACGGAAGACGACACCGGGGTTCCGCCTCGTGGAAAAGTACGGCATGTTGGTCGGCGGTGCGGACGCGCACAGGATGGATCTCAGCGCCATGATCATGCTCAAGGACAACCACGTCTGGAGCCGGGGCAGCATCACCGACGCCGTCAAGGCGGCCAAGTCTGTCGGCGGGTTCAGCATCAAGGTCGAGGTCGAGGTGCAGAGCGAGCAAGAGGCGGACGAGGCCATTGAGGCCGGTGCGGATGTTGTCATGCTGGACAACTTCACTGGCGATGGTGTCAAGGTTGCTTCGCGCAGTCTCAAGGAGCGCTGGCAGGGCAAGAGACACTTCTTGCTCGAGGTGTCTGGTGGACTGCACGAGGACAACTTTGAGGCGTATCTGTGCAATGGTAGGTCATGCTCATCTTCTGCGTTGTGTCTGGTACTGACAGATTATAGACGTGGATATTCTCTCGACAAGTTCGATTCACCAGGGTGTGCCGCATATAGACTTTTCACTCAAGATCGAGCACTAAGTCAAGATAATAAAAATACCCAAACTTGGCAAGCCTTGTGATTATCTATCTCTGTGTCGCCTTTGACTAATTCCATAACGACTGTGTTATCTTACTTAAAACTTACCTTAGATCATCTCATCTCATCTTATCTCATCTCTCCCTCAGACATGGCCCCCATCAATATGTGCACCCGCCATCCTCGCCTCAATATCAGGTCCTCCCCCCTGAAGATGACTCGATGGATTCTCCTGTACAAGTGGTTCCTTGCCCTGTTCACCGGTCTCGGCTTTCCCACAGCACGACAGCAGCACACTGCTGTCGTTCCTCGTTGATGGAACATCCAGAGCAGGATTCGATGTGAAGAAGTCAGCAGGACGAAGATGAATCTGCTGAGTCTCAACGGGCCTGTCACTCCATTAGCAAACTCACAAAGACATCAGGGGTTAATATCGGCACGAACATGACAGGCCAGTCCTCAACCCTTGGGTTGTGCGTCAGGCCAAACGACACCCATACAACAGGGCTGCTTCTCCTCCCCCTTTTCAGATCTTTCACCTCACCATTCGTCTTGCCATTCATCTCACCGTTCATCTCACCGTTCACCTCACTATTCGTCTTACCATTCATCCCATTCATCCCATTCATCCCATTCATCTTCTTCTCATCCGTGAACCAATCTCCTCTCTTCACCATGTCCCCTACACCTCCTACCTCTGCCTTGCTCTGGTTCGTAAACTCACCCGCCGCCCACAGCTCTCCATCGCGATACCCTGTGATCCAAACATGATGCCGGGCAAATGGAGCTCGTGCAATCGTCACGCTCTTCTCATCCGCGAGAAGCATCTGAGTCGCCGGCGGCACGAGCTTGTAGCCCACCGGTCGACCAGATATGGCATTGCGCTTGGTCGCATTCTCAAGCTTGATGACCCGGTTCAAGCGAGGTTCTACGTCCGCCCACGATGCCTTGGTCACTGTCTTGTGCTCAATCTCGTACAAGTTCCCCATGGGGTTCGTCTCTGGGTCAATGGGTCTTCCAACAGTCTCTTCAATGGCAACTTGTGTATCCTGTGCGCCGTACGAATCAATAGCCGGGTCAATACGCACAGAGAAAACATGCTGGTGATTCTGGGCGAGGACACCCGGTGCTACCACGTTGCCGTATCGACTCGTCTTGCCCTCATCTATGCCCACAACGCTGAGAACGCCAGTTGCTCGGACCTCGAGGGTGATGTTTCCCGCAAGGTCGAGCTTATACGCAAAGATGTACTCGTAGTTTGCCAGAGTGGCGATGAACTGCACGACCAGTTCTCTCATGCGCGCCACCACAGCCCGGCTCGTGCGAAAGTTGGTGTGCTTCCACAAGATGCCATTGTCTTGTTCATGAAGACACATGACCGACTTTGCCGGCGTCGGCATTCCATCCGGACCAGCGAGATACGAGTCAACGTAGTGGATTGCGCCAAGACAATCGCATCCAAGCTGGAGGTTATTGGCAGCTCGTCCAAGGCCCGCGTCTCCAAGGTCGAAGGCTTGCTTCCGATGGAAAGGCGGACGAGGGTCACCGTATGGAACTGTAAGCTCGCTACAGCTAACGCGATAGAGAACAGGTCTGTTCTCGTAGCAGACATCGTGAAGAACAGCGCCTTCTCGTGGAGTGAAGCCGAGGCGAAAACGCCATCTCTGCCACTCGACAAGACCGTCAGGAGAGATGGTGAAGGAGGCTCCCTCGGGTTGTGTCACGTTAAGAGGCTTCAGATCCTCTCGCAACGGCCTGTCCAGTAGCTCTGGGGCATACTCTGCTGCATGGCTGTTCTGGAAGAGCTTCTTTGGGTCTTCACTCCGTTGCTTGGGTTCAAGGCCATCGTCTGAACTGCCCGTGGGAACTCGATCAACTCGAACGATTTCCCTCGTCTCCAAATCCATAACTGGTATGATGGGGATGGGATAGGCATAGTGATTCGAGTCGGGGTTGCTCTTGGATACGTCTCGAGCAAACACCAGGCCCTGCATGTACCGAGACGGATAGCCATCATCATATGTTCCGCCATATGGCCACGAATCGATACACACAGCAAAGCCCTCTGGCAGGACAAACTCAGACATGGCATCCTTGAAAGCACCCGACTCTACACAAGCTTCATGAAAGGATTCTAGCTCAACGCTAGAGTTCTGGTCAGTCTTGGTCACGGTCTTGGGAACAACACTTACAGGGCAAAGTACGGATGCGCATTCTGCTCAAGCAAAGCCTTAGACACAAAAGTCTCTGCGTTTATATCAACAATCGCCCGGGTGTACTCCCGGCTATCAGCGATTATGTCATATTCAACCTGAGCGCAGCGCGCAGGCCGAGGAGTCGTCTTGGACAGACTGCCATCGTGCTCAGCAGCCAAGAAAGGAACCAGCTCATCCTTGTTGGGCTCCTGAAGACAGATTGAACGGAAGAACAGCAATGTTCTTGGGCCGTGATGTTTGAGTACTGTGTTACGAGCTACAAGGAACTCGTCCTGTGAGAGTTGGGCCAGAGGATGCGGGTAAGGAGGCGACATGACTATATACGGACAATAATGCTCCAGATGTAGAATGAAATGAGAATTAGGATAGATTGAAGGAGAGAATTTTGGAACATATGGCCCCGATGCGTAAGGGGATCGATATCATATATATACATCACATATCACCTTACAACCCCCCCTCAGCTGTTGCTAACCATCAACCAAGCCCAACCAGTAAGCACGATACTACATTCCCCGCCGCAGCCTGCTTGAAGTTGACGTCACATTCATCAATCCAGAGTAAGCCGTGCTCGATTTGGCATTAGATAGGTGAGTGGGCTTTGCTAGGCTAATAGGTACAGCATACTGCCCCTTGATGTTCACTGGTGTATGTGCAGGAGTCATGGCTCAGCTGAATGAAGTGCTATAAAGTAAGCTCGGTTATACGAATTCCTAACAGGAAGTCTCCTATCAGGGAAAACACCTGATTATGTGAAGATAAGGTATAATAAGCTACACCATGCCAAGGGTACTAAGTAATCCAGAGCTTGAATGCAAGTACCCGTCTAAGCTCAGTGTCATCGTATCATAGTAAGACATACCAACGATACAAACAGGTTACGTTTCTTACCCCGCATAATCTTCTCTTGTGTCTGTCTGTGTTGTGTTGTGCAGTACTACCTATGTAGTTGAGGGTTCTCGTGCCGCATTATCCCTTTGGAGTCGCTAGGGCGTGGGGAGAGTACTAAATTCAGCCTAGACCAATAGTCTTACACGAAATCAAAGGTACAGTACAAAAAGTTACAGTGGGAAGTTGCCCCAGATACTAGGTACTGTACTATGTAGAAGTAGTAGACTACTGATCATGGATGCATCTTGCTGATCCTGACTTTGGCTGCCACTATTTATTCTCTTTAAGGCTTCTATATGCGACAGATATACAGATTAGGCATGCCAACCAATAATGGGGCAGAAGACCCATAAATACAGGTTGCGAGGGTGTGAAAAGGAAATTTCCGCATTTCCGACCGTATATCTGCCAACGAATATTAATACCAGATTCTCTGTGCCTTAGCGACCCCAGAGGGATCTGGAAGGAAACCTTACATAGTAGTGTGATTGATCCTAAGCTTGACGCGTGAACAAAGTACCTAGGTAGTGATATATCAGTTTGATTGGTCGCTGCATGCATACATGCCTACCATGATTATGTCTGTTAGAGCTTTCGACTGTTGAAAATTACTGGGGTAATACTGTTATATCGATCACTCTTCCTTTAGAAGATGATATTGATTATTCATTTTATTCATGATTATATGCTTCCGATATAGCAGAGGAGAGCAGTCGGTCTTTAAGTCACCAAAGTTCCCGAAAATAACTAGTCGACCCCAACTAGACATTTAGTAACTCGCAAGCCAAGCTCGACTTGAAATTATCTTTGAAACTCGTCACATGCCATCACGTATCACATATATCTGAATCAAAGGCGAGCCCAACTTGGCAAATCACTATGCCATTCATGTCTATCGACGTCCTAATCTTTGGCAGAAACAATCAACGATCAAACACCCTTTGTTAAACCCCAAATCGGCCGTAATTCGGAGTCGCATAACGACCCCAAACCAGGCAATGAAAAGAAGATGCGTGCAGTGCGTCATGAAGGAACCAGCACGGACACTTTTCGTTACTCCTCTCCCCTTGCGCGCCATTCCTATCCGATGTCATATTTCATAGACGCCAGGCATACAAAGTCAAGACCATGAGAAGAAAAAAGTTGACCAAGTGGCCCATGTTGAGCAAAGAAGATCGTAAAGTACGATGTTGCGTAACGTACATGTGGAATCGAAATGAAGAGAAAAGAAAACATTTGCTGTAGACGTGGTTTGCCGGCTACATCCTCTACCACCTCACTAGACACGAGTGCTGCCCCTGACAAAATGCCGGGCTTCTCATGCCCACAGGTGTAGAGATGTGCCTTGTCCGCTCATCAAAAGGTTTGTCAGGCGTTTTTAAACAGAAACGACCTTCTCACCAGAGGGCTTGAGAACGTTCTCACCGTACTGGCCAGCATAGTTACCTAGCAACTCAGTTAGTGTCGATTTCATGTTGGGCGAAGGACTGGTTCTTACCCTGGGGGCTGTAGTTGCAGACGGTGTACCAAGAAGGGAAGCTGAGGACACTTCCAGCTGGGCACTTGACAGTGGCACAACCGACCTTCTTGGACTTCTTCCAGACGAGCTGGGTGAAGTGGCCGTAGAGGTCGATGTTCATGCCAGGAGGAGGGTTCTCCTGGCCGTAGAACACCCAGTTGGCCATCTCGCTGTTGTACCACTGGTTGGTGACACCACCGGCGGCAGCCTTGTTCTTGAGGCTATCAATGTCGCTGGTCGCACCCCAACAAGCGAGGTTCTGACCATAGCCGCCGTCACCTTGTGTCCTAACATATGGGTCAGTCATGGGAATATATGATAAACTGTTAAATGACTTACATGTCGTGCTCGAAAACGCAACCCTTAGCAATGGTCTCAGCGTAGCCAGCGAGGGTATCGTCCCACTCCAGGTCTCCGGTCTCGGCGGTGTGGTTGCGGCGGTGAACGTTGTGGTAGTTGACCATGAGAGACTCGTAAGGAGCGTCAAGGTCAAGGTCAATATCGACAGTGCTAGAGCTGCTGACGGGCTTGGGCTCAGGCTTAGGCTCAGGCTTGGGCTCAGGCTTGGGCTTCTCAGCAACGGGCTTGGGGGCCTCGTAGGTAGGCTCGGGCTTGGGGGCAGGCTTAGGCTCGGGCTTGGC